>CM028356.1:45749699-46016943 GCA_016618105.1 Dendrobium huoshanense
TCATCTTCCTTTAGAACTTTGATTCTTCGGTCATTTTGGAGAACTTTGCAGACTACGATCACTGTAACTGGTCGAGTCAAATTGGCCTTCGTTCTTCCTACAGTCTCTACTGACGGGTTGACGAAGTGGGGGTTCCTCTACTACGCCGTTCTTATGGCTTGTTGAGTAGACGGAGCTGCCAGCAATCCGGCCATATTTGGGCTTGTTGGATCCGACCTTTTACACCCATTCGAACTTTAGGCTTCAGGCTGTTGAAAGACTTCAAGCTTTTCCGGCTCAATTTTGTAGAAGTGTGTAGCCACAAAAGTCTCTTTCTTGACTTTTGAGTTTTGGCTTGTCGAAGAAGGTGTTGTCTCGATTTTTTGAGAGATCACCTGCACGTATTCTGAAAAAAAAATCTTTGTATTCTTTAACACAAAGTAGCATTTCAATTGATAATTTTAAATATTTATTCGGGGATCTCGGCATGCAGCGCGATGTCAACCCGAATAAATATTTAAAATGCCCCCTGTCTCGCAGGGACATTTTAGAGCAGAATAGGATTGGAATTTCGAGATTTTAAATATTTGTTTGGGGATCTCGGCACGCAGCGCGATGTCGACCTGAACAAATATTTAAAATGCCCCCAGTCTAATGGGGAATTTTGAAATGCGTTCTCATGACATAAGAGAATTTCAAAATGTAGAATATATACGCTAATAAACATGTATGAAAACATAGCGTATTAAACATGACATCTGCTTGAGCAATTCATGAATAGTATTTCTTCAGGTATCGACCGTTGATCGGCGGCATGGGCCTTTGACCATTCAGATCGATCAGTTGATAAGCTCCTCCTTGAAATACCTTCTCGATAACGAAAGGTCCTTCCCAGTTGGATACAAATTTGCCACCGATTTTTCTATGCGGGATGATTGGCCTTCTTTGCACCAGGACCAATTCCCCCTCTTGAAATGATCGAGGACGCACCATCCGATCAAAAGATTTTGTCATTCTTGCTCGGTAGATCTCCAGGTTTTGCTGAGCTTGTAACCTGATTTCATCGAGTGCATCGAGCTCCTCCATTCTTAGACGAGCATTTTGTTCTTGAGTCAGCTCATTCTGGACAGCAACTCGAAGAGATGGAAGTTCAACTTCTAGTGGCAGTACGGCCTCAACTCCAAATACTAGAGAGTAAGGAGTGGCTTTGGTTGGCGTTTTGTAAGTTGTACGATACGCCCATAGCGCTTCTGCCATCTTCGTATGCCACTCTCTTTTGTTCTTAGAGAGAATCTTCTTTAATAATTTCACCAGTGTTTTGTTGAAGGCTTCTGCCAGACCATTTGCTCTTGGATAGTATATGGATGAATATCGCCAATCGATTTTATGCCGATCAACGAACTTGTAGATTTTTGTACTTTTGAAAGCTGTTCCATTGTCTGAGATTATGCGGCGTGGCACACCAAATCTGTAGACGACATTATGGGTGAAGAAGTTGATCACATGCTCGGACGTAACTTGTTTAAATGGGGCTGCTTCTGCCCACTTTGAGAAGTAGTCGGTTGCTGCCAAGATGAAGCGGTGTCCTGCTGATGACGGCGGATCTATCGGCCCGATAACATCAGTACCCCAACATTCAAATGGCCAGGACGCTATTGTAGGGTGCAGCGGATTTGGCGGTTGATGTATAACATCACCGTGGATCTGGCACTCATGGCACCTCTTAGCATGATTGATACAATCTCTGACCATAGTCGGTCAATAGTAGCCCATTCTTTTAATTTTGATTGCCATCTTGGGACCTGATTGGTGTGCTCCACAAAGTCCTTCGTGAACTTCTGCTACCACTTTATCAGCTTCTTTGGTCCCTAGGCACCTTAGCCACATTTGATCGAAAGCACGCCGATACAATGTGTTGTTGACGAATGCATATCGTAGCGCTCTCTTCCTGATTTGAGCAGCTAATGATTTGTCTGTTGGCAATTTACTTTCTTTAAAGTAATCAATGAAAGGCAGTCTCCAGTCATCTTCTTCCTCGACATCTAGACAATGCCACCATGATTCTGAAGCTTGACTGGCCTTGCGCCTTTTCTTAGGAACTTGTTGTTCTTCAGACTGATCTTCAACATCAACTGGTTGGGGAGGTTGAGGATCAACCGGAGTTGCATTCTGCTGGCTTGAATTTGGTATTCCCTCTGCCTGTGGGAATTGTAGTAATGCTGGCTCTAATATCCGTCGATTGTGCACCATAATTATTATAGGCCATTCGTCGTCCATATTCGCCATTTCTTTAGCCAATTTAGCAAGAGAATCAGCTTTGGCATTTTGACCTCGGGGAACTTGAGTTAGTTTGACAACTGGAATTTGCTTCATAAGCTCAAGAACTCGCCGATGATAACAGGCCAACTCAAACTTGGTGATTTTGTAAACTCCCAACACTTGATTTACAACAAGTTGGGAATCACCGAAAATTTGGAGGTTTCAGATTCGGACATCGATTGCAATCTCCAATCCTGCTATTAAAGCTTCATATTCAGCTTCATTGTTTGTCCGATGTTCAGTCAGACTGAACGAAAATCTCATTATGCCTCCCTCGGGTGCTACGAAAATGATTCCAATTCCGGCTTGAGCCTTTTTCGAGATTTGGAGACCGAGCACGCTTGATTGACGATGCTCCGTCAAAGTACATTTCCCATACTTGTAGCATCTCATCTTCTTCAACATTCATGATCTGCTCGTCAGGTAGATCGTCGTTGAGCGGAGAATCTGCAGGGATAGGATGTGCAGCGAGAAAATCTGCCAACACTTGCCCTTTCACTGCCTTTTGAGGGACATATGTGATATCAAACTGCAGGAGTATCACTGCCCACCTTGCCAAACGACCTGTCAACGCTGGTCTTGTCATCAAGAACTTCAACGGATCGATCTTTGATATCAAGGTGATTTTGTGAGACAGCATATAATGGTGGAGCTTCTGAACTGCGAAAATCAGAGCCAAGCAATGCTTCTCAATTGGAGAGTAGCGGATTTCTGCTCCTATCAACCTACGACTGATATAGTATAGTGCATTCTCCTTGCCTTCTTCATTATGCTGGGCCAATAATGCTCCGAGGGACTCTTCTAGTGCTGCCGTATACAGTATAAGAGGCTTCCCCGGGATTGGCGCCGCGAGAATAGGAGGATTCAACAGATATCTTTTGATGCTGTCAAATGCTTCTTGGCATTCTTCGTCCCATTTGAAACGGACATCTTTCTTCATCAGTTTTGAAAATGGCTGGTACCTACCCGACAGATTCGATATGAATCTTCGAATGAAAGCCCAGTTGTCCTTGTAAAGAACGGAGTTGTCGAAGGTTCTTTGGAGGTGGCATCTCCATGATTGCTTTGATCTTATTGGGGTCGACTTCGATGCCTTGATGTCGAACAACGTACCCTAGGAATTTACCTGAGGATACCCCAAATGCACACTTGAGAGGGTTCATCTTTAGATCATATTTCCTGATTCTTTCGAACACGATCCTCAAGTCATCAAGGTGATCTTTTCGATCTATGCTTTTAATGACCAAGTCATCCACATAGCATTCGACCTTTTGATGAATCAAATCATCAAATATACGAGTCATAGCCCGCTGGTAAGTGGCACCAGCATTCTTCAGGCCGAAGGGCATGACCGTGTAGCAGAATATGCCTATAGGCGTTCTGAATGATGTATGTCTTTCATCTTCGTGCGCCATTTTAATTTGATTGTAGCCCGACGATCCATCCATGAAGGAGAACATATCGTAGTTGGAAGTGTTATCAACTAGGAGCTCTGATACCGGGAGCGGAAAGTCATCTTTCGGGCATGCCTTATTGAGGTCCTTGAAGTCGATGCAGATACGAATCTGGCCATTCTTCTTCTTTACAGGGACGATATTTGCAATCCAGTCAGCATACTTCTCTTCTCGGATGAAGCCTGCTTCTATGAGCTTTTTCGTTTCTGCAATCACCTGCTCTTCAATCTCCAATCTCATTCTCCTTGAAGCTTGCTTAACGGGTGCTGCATCAGGCTTAATTGCTAATCTATGAACTGCCACTTCAGGGGATAAGCCAGGCATCTCAGCATTTGTCCAGGCAAAGCAGTCCCTGAATTCACATAGGAGTTCTTTTATTTTTTCTATTTGATCTTCTGGTAGAAGAGAGCTAATGAAGGTTGGGCGAGGGTCCTCCTCAGTTCCCAAGTTGACTTCTTTGAGCTCGTCCATCGTAGCAGCTTGTCCACCATCTTCCAGTTCTTCTGGTGCAGGCTCAGCTCCTACTGGTTGATTATCATAATCATCAGCTTCATATGTCTCTTCAGCAACATCATCTTCGGATTCAATTTCCATGCATGTGATTGCCTGACAAGTCTCTTTTTGGAGGAATTTTCTTTTGATGAACCCGATGCCTTTATATGCATCTGTATCTTTTCGTCGTAATGGACGCGGATTTCTTCGATACCAGAGGCTCAAGCTTGTACGAAGCTGTCGTTTGGTAGTAGGAACATTGATTTGCTTTCGTAGCATTCTTTGAATATTTTTGGTATTGAATTTGGGTAGCCTCGTAGGAAATAGTTCCTCGGAGTCGAGGAGCATGCAATCCCAGTCATGATTCTCTTCTTCATGAACTCCCGTGGAATATAGCATATTCTTTGGCACAGTCCCTTTTTTACGGGGAGGCAGATAAAGAGTGGAGAGTTCTTCAATTTTATGAACCTCGCGCGAAATGATTTCCTTGAAATGTTGCAAGGGAACACGTGTGACTACGAGTACGCTGTCTGAAATTAACAGACTGTCTATTCTTCTGGAGAACACACTCTGCACTGAGTTCATGTAGATTGAGTCGTAGTCATAATCATCATTTGAAAATTCAATCTGCCTACTCCATTCATCCGTGGACTGACATACTTTTCTAGATTTGTCAGGAGTAACATCATCTTCATCTGTGTCGCTCCCAAGATGAGGTACATTCTTCTTTTGTTTAGGGATGATTGGTGATTTGGGAAGAGTTGGCATTGCTTTCTTTCTTTCTACACGCTTCTTCTCATCTTCTTGCTTGGGTTTCTTTGCAGCCTTAGAATTTGATGCTCTAGCCTCAAGAGAACTTGACGACTTTTGCTTCTTTGGCATGAAGTACTTAGCATCTTCATAAACTGTTACTTCATGTACTGCAAAGGGCTGAATATCACCAGAAATTCTGAATTCTTCTCCTTCTCTGAGATACTTCATACACTGGTGTAATGTCGAAGGGACAATGCCGTATTCATGCAGCCAGGGGCGACCCAGTAACGCCTTGAACGAAGTGTCCGCATCAATTATATGAAATTTGGCTTCTGTATGGAGTTCCCCAAATACAAGAGAGAGCATAAACGAACCAAGGGTTTTCTGCCCTTTCTCGTTTAAAACCATGCACCATCAACTTGTCTTGCCCAAGATGTTCCACATCGAGGCAGAGGGATCTTAGTGCCTTAAGGCTCATAAGATTTACGGAAGATCCAGGATCAATCAAAATTCGACTGATCATCATACCGTCGCTCTCTGCCGTAACATACAGAGGGCGGTTGTGGTCTGCTGTTCCAAGCAGCATATCATCATTAGCAAAAGTGATGAGGGGCTCATTTCGAGTTTGCAAGACTTCAGTCAAATTGCGTTCAGCAAAATATGCCTCATATCTTTCGGGGTCTTTGAGAGCTTGAATCAAAGTTTCTCGAAGGTCTTTAGACATCAAGAGGGCATCATATATGCTGAGTTGTGCTGGGATCTTCCTCAAGTGGGATAAGATGTTGTAATCTATCCCCTTGGACAAAGTATTATTTTTCTTGGGATCTTCGAGGATAATATCTTCATTGATAACTATCTCTTTTCCCTTATCTTTATTATGAGTCCCTTTCTTTGGTGGAGGCGGCAGTACCTTGCCACTTCTCAACTGTATTTGGGCCACCTCATCTGATTCAGACTTGTTTGATGAAGCATTATCTTCGGAGTCAGCCATTGTTGTGTCTGCGGATTCATCTGTAGACTCGGAATCGTCTCCCAACTTCACTTGCTTCATTTGCGATGCTACGCTTGGATCTGAATCTTCATCATCTGGAAAACATAGATCTTCTGAACTGAATTCCATTGATGATACCATTAGACAGAATTCAGGGGCCGCTTCTTCAGCGTATTTCTCCCTTTCTGTTATTTTTAATGTTGCTGAGATGACTCGGCATATCTCCGTAGGAAGGGATTTATCCTCTGCTTCTTCCTTTTCATCTATTTTAAGCTCTTTCATAAAATCACCGAGCTTAATAGGCCTCCTGACAGTCTGGTAATATGATAGGAAATACTTGAGTTCGCAAGTAACCCTAAGGTAATACTTGAGTTCGCAAGCAAACCTAACCCAAATCAGCACACAAATAGCGCAAAAACAACGGAAATAGGGAAGAAACTTGTAGGAAAACAATTGCAAACGATTGTATTCCACTAGTAGGCAATCAAAACCAAAGCTCGATACAATGTTCTTCAATTCGAGAGGAAGAACAACTCTCCTACAATCTCCGGCAACGCCGAGAGCCCAAGCAAGAAGACCTAGAACTCAAACTCCTTTTCAAAAACCAGATAAAAAACTCCACTCCTCATAACTCCCTATTTAATACACTCTAATTCAAATTAAAAGCAAAAGGACTTCTCTACCCTTCATTCTCCCTCCAAAAACCTTTAATTTCTATTTGAAATCAATTTGAGTCCACCCCGGTTCCCCCTCTCCCGTCCGCCTTCTTCCGTCGCGCGTAGGTCTGGACCGGCTGGGCCGGTCCAGGATAAGCCGGTCCAAGCTGGACCGGCATAACATTACCCCCCTCCCAAAGTACCACCTTGTCCTCAAGGTGGAAGGCAGGGAACTGTATTGCAATCCTTTCCAATGGCTCCCATGTGGCCTCATAATCTGGGAGGCCGTTCCACCTGATCTTCACTTCCTTTTCCCCTTTTTATTGATGCGCACTCCTTCTACCGCTAGAGGCTCCAGTGTCACTTCCATGTCTTCCCTCAATGTGCTGGGCAGCTCTGGGCTTACTGCATGTTCCCCCACCACTTTCCTCAACTGTGATACATGAAAAACGGGGTGTATTCTGGCTGTTGAAGGAAGCCTCAACCTGTATGCTACCTCCCCGATTTTCTCCTCCACTTCGAAAGGGCCAAAATATCTTGCTGCCAGCTTCTCATTTCTCCTCTGGGATATAGTCCTCTGTCTGTATGGTCGGATCTTCAAGTAGACCTTGTCTCCAACTCCAAATTGTATATCCCTCCTTTTACTGTCCGCCTGTTTCTTCATAATCTGTTGGGCTCTGAGAAGATGCCTCTTGAGCTCATCCAATACTTGATCTCTTTCCTTCAGATGCTGATCCACTGCAGATACTGGAGTACTCCTATGGCTATAGTGTACCAGGTGTGGGGGGTCTCTTCCATATAACACCCTGAAAGGTGTCATCTTGGTAGCCGAGTGAGAGGAGGTGTTATACCAATATTCTGCCCAGGCCAGCCATTTGGCCCACTGCTTCGGTGTCTCAGATACAAAGCATCTCAAGTATGTCTCCAGGCTTCTATTCACCACCTCCGTCTGCCCATCAGTCTGTGGGTGATATGCTGTGCTCCTCTTCAATACTGTGCCCTGCATCCTAAATAACTCCCTCCAAAAATGACTCAGGAACACCTTGTCCCTATCCGACACAATAGACTCTGGTACCCCATGCAGGCGGACTATCTCCCTCACAAATGCTGCTGCTACAGACACCGCTGTGTACGGGTGTCTTAAGGGAATGAAATGAGCATATTTGCTCAGCCTGTCGACCACTACAAATATAACAGTATATCCCTCTGATTTTGGAAGCCCATCAATGAAATCCATAGTGATCTCCTCCCAAACCTTCTCTGGTAAGGCCAGGGGCTGTAGTAATCCCCCGGGTGCCATCGTCATGTACTTGTTTCTCTGGCAGGTATCGCACTTAGCTACCATTTCTTCTATGTCTTTCCTCATCCCCTTCCAGTACAATTCCGCAGCTAACCGGCTATATGTTTTCTGCACTCCTGAATGCCCTCCTATGGCACTCCCATGAAATTCCTGTAGCAGTTGGGGAATATGAATGGAAGACCTAGGGATCACACTCCTTCCCTGATAGTACAGTCTTTCTCCCCCAACTGAGTAGCCTGGGTGGCTGTTTTCATCTGATAGCACCTCTTCTTTGATTCTCCTTAGCTCCTCATTCTGGATGCTTTCCTCTTTGATGGCTCCCCAATCAATCAGAATCGGTACTGATACCGCAATTCCCTGGAGCTCCCCCATACAGCGTGATAAGGCATCTGCTGCCTTATTTTCTAATCCTGGCCGATAGTGGATCTCAAAATCATATCCGAGCAGCTTGGACAACCACCTCTGATGCTCTTCTGTGACCATCCTCTGCTCTAGCAAGTATTTCAGGCTCCTTTGATCAGTCCTGACAATAAAGTGTCTGCCCAATAAATAGGGTCTCCACTTTTGGATGGCCAGCACAATCGCCATTAGCTCTCTCTCATAGACCGACTTCAGCCTAGCCCGGGACGACAGTATCTGACTGAAGTAAGCTATGGCTCTATGGTTCTGCATCAACACTGCCCCCAATCCATAGCCTGAAGCATCTGTCTCCAACACAAACACCTGATTGAAGTCTGGCAGCGCAAGTACGGGCACCGTCGTCATGGCCTTTTTCAGCTTCTCAAAAGCCTCAGAAGCTGCTTCCCCCCATAGAAAATTATCCTTCTTCAGCAGTTCTGTCAGCGGTCCTGCTATGTGCTGTATCCTCTCACGAACCTCCTGTAGTAGCCAGTCAGTCCCAAAAACCCTCTGAGCCCCTTCAAGGTCTTGGGTTGAGGCCAGGCTAACATTGCCTCTATTTTGGACTGATCCGCAGCCACTCCCTCCTGAGATATCACATGCCCCAGTTACTCCACTTGTGCCTGAGCGAAGTCACACTTCTTGAAATTGGCCTTCAGCTGATGCTCCCTCAGCACCCCCAACACCACTCTCAGGTGCTCTAGGTGTTCCTTCTCGGTCCTGCTATAGATGAGAATGTCATCAAAAAACACACAACACAAACCTGCGAAGGTGTGGCTTGAAGATTCGGTTCATCAATGCCTGGAATGTGGCTGGTGCGTTGGTGAGGCCAAAAGGCATCACCAGGAACTCGTAGTGGCCCTCATGAGTCCTGAAGGCTGTCTTCTGCACATCTTCCTTCCTCATCCTGATCTGATGATAGCCTGACTTTAGATCAATCTTGGTGAATAAAACGGCTCCATGTAGCTCATCCATCAACTCGTCAATCACAGGGATGGGAAATTTGTCAGGCACTGTCTCCTTGTTGAGGGCTCTGTAATCCACACAGAACCTCCAACTCCCATCCTTCTTTTTTACTAGTAGAACTGGGCTAGAGAAAGGACTCACACTGGGCTGAATGATCCCTCCTTCTAGCATTTCTCCCACCAGCTTCTCAATCTCATCTTTTTGCATCTGAGGGTATCTGTAAGGTCTCACACTGATAGGGGATACCCCTCTTTCAAGATAATCTGGTGCTCCCGTTCTCTGTCAGGTGGTAGTCCCACCGGAGGTTGGAACACATCCTCAAATTCCTTCAGAAAGGGCTGAACTGACACAGGAATGTGTTTGTCTTCCTCCTCCTGACGATCTTCCAAGCTCTGCAACTCCACAAGGAACCCTCCTCCTTCCTCATGGATCATCTTCACCATCGACCTGAGAGACACTCCAGCTCTGGATAATCCTGGTTCTCCTTTCAGCTTCACCCTCTTTCCCTCTACCATCAGTTCCATCACCATAGTCCCCCAGTTTACCTTGGTTTCACCCAAGGTCTGTAGCCACTTCATGCCTAGAATGACGTCTGTGCTACCCAACCTCAGGGGTAGGAAGTCCTCCACCACCCTAATCTCCTGTAGTCTCATCTCCACCCCCTTGCAGATCCCAGTGCTGGACTCAATCTTCCCTGTCCCCATCATTACTCCATAACTGCCTGTCTCAGTAGGCTCCATTCCCAGCTCCTCCGCTACCTGAGCGGATATGAAATTGTGGGTGGCTCCACTGTCGATCAACACTACTACCTCCCTCCCAAGGATTTTCCCTTTCACCTTCATCGTATGGCTAGGAGTGAATCCCATCACAGAATTTAGGGATACCTCGGCTACCTCCAACTGGGATCAATCTGCTCCTCATCTGAAGCATCACCCTCCTCAGGCGCCTCGTCTATATAGACGGTGAGAGCCCGAAGAGCGCGATCCTTGCACCGGTGCCCTGGAACAAACTTCTCCTCACATCTAAAACAAAGGCCCTTGGCCCTCTTCTCCTGCATCTCCTCCTCGGTCAATCTCTTGAAACTCCCAGCAGATCTGGTCACCCCGCTCTTCTCCTTCCCACTTTCTTTAAGGACACTAGGGGTTGGCCCTTTTGGAGCCAAGTAAGTGGTAGTTGTCCTGGTAGGACCCCCTGAGTGGTTGTTCCGCCAACTTCGGGCGTTGGTCTTCTGGTTCTCCACCAGTTGAGCCAACTCCATGGCCTCCCTCAAGTCCCTCGGTCTCATTACCTTCACCGCATCTCTAATTTCTGGCTTCAGGCCCTTCATAAAGTTTCCCCCAGAGTACTGTTCGATAATCCCTCCATGTCACCCACCAGACTCTCAAATTTCTTCCGGTACTCCTCCACTGTTCCCTCTTGAGTGAGGGCGTAGAACTGTTCTGATATCTCCCATGGGCTGCCCCCCCTAAATCTCTCCCTGATCGCCTCCTTGAAATCCCTCCAAGTCCTCACCGGATCCCACTTCTCCATGTATTTGAACCATGAAAAAGCCGCCCCTTCCAAGCACATGCTAGCCGCCAACAATCTCTCCTCCTCCATCAGGCCATTTACTGCAAAATACCTCTCTACCTTGTGGATCCATTCATCCACATTTCCTTCTTCGAACACGGGCATTTTCAGTTTTCTGGCTCTCGTGTCCACCCCGTATGCCCTATTCCCCCCATGACCTCCTCTGTCCCATGCAATGGGGTCTTCCCAAGTTCCCCTCTCTCCATATCGGGGCTCATCATCCCTCCTCGGTCGCCGATAGCCATCTTCCCCTCGCGCTCCGCCATGGTGATTCTGGATTCCCCATGGCCGGTCCACTGGATCGGGCCGCCGGCGACGCCAATCATCCTCTCTTTCTTCCCTGAAGTCTCTCCTTCTTTCATGCTCTTCTCGCCTGATGGACTCCCGAGGTGGCATCCTCCCGCTGCTGTTAAACAGTCCCACCTCCTCTTCCTCGTCTGGATTCACCTTCTCTTTCCCCCTGCTCCCACTCCCTTCTACTCTTTCCTCCCCCGGCACAGCCCTTGCTTGCCCTTCCAACAACTTCTTCATCATCTCTTCCAACGCCACGAATTTCCCTTCCACATTCTCGCTCAATGTGGCCATCTTCTCCTCCAGATCCGCTTTAAGTTGCCCCATCTCGGTCTCCAAGACTTCTACTCGCTTAGATGCCATGGAAAATGACGAGATGCCTCCGGATCCTTCCCAAAATCAGCAAAATCTGCAGCGAATAGTGGATAGAAACCACCCTCCACCGCCCGGATCTTCGCTCTGATACCAATTTGATAGGAAATACTTGAGTTCGCAAGTAACCCTAAGGTAATACTTGAGTTCGCAAGCAAACCTAACCCAAATCAGCGCACAAATAGCGCAAAAACAGCGGAAATAGGGAAGAAACTTGTAGGAAAACAATTGCAAACGATTGTATTCCACTAGTAGGCAATCAAAACCAAAGCTCGATACAATGTTCTTCAATTCGAGAGGAAGAACAACTCTCCTACAATCTCCGGCAACGCCGAGAGCCCAAGCAAGAAGACCTAGAACTCAAACTCCTTTTCAAAAACCAGATAAAAAACTCCACTCCTCATAACTCCCTATTTAATACACTCTAATTCAAATTAAAAGCAAAAGGACTTCTCTACCCTTCATTCTCCCTCCAAAAACCTTTAATTTCTATTTGAAATCAATTTGAGTCCACCCCGGTTCCCCCTCTCCCGTCCGCCTTCTTCCGTCGCGCGTAGGTCTGGACCGGCTGGGCCGGTCCAGGATAAGCCGGTCCAAGCTGGACCGGCATAACATTATTACATAATATTCACCCAAACTATCAATAGCCTTTTGAGTTGCAGTCCTCTTCGTCATAGACTTCTTCAACTTGGCTTTCTTCTTAGAAGACTTTGGATTTGCTTTGCCGGATTTTGACGAGCTAGCTTGGACAGGTTGCTGTTTAGAAGTGGGTGCATTGGATGCAGGCAACCACTTTAGATTCAGCACTGGCTCAGTAGGAGACTTTCACTTGACACCTGGAACTCCTTCTAGCTGTTTCAACATTTTTGTTGTCTTCTTGGAGACCACAGTCTCCCATTGTTCACCTTGAATAGGTTCTTTCATTTTTTCTTTAAGCGGGAGTATGGAAGAGGACGTGACTACCCGGGTGGATTCTTTTCTGGGACGAGCTAACACATTATCTGATAATGTTAATTCTCCCATCTTGTACATCTTTTCTAACCAATCTTTGAAGACATAACAATCTTCAATTGGATGGCTAACTACCTGATGATATGGGCAGTAGTTTGGGTCGCCACTGTGTTTGGACTCTTCAGGTCTTTTGCATTCCGGCAACTCCAGACCATTCTTGAGTGCTTGTCGGAACAATTTGGCAACACTTTCCCTCTTGAACGAATATTCTTTATTCATTTTCTCCTTGAGGGAGGGGAACGTTCTATCACCAGTTCCTGCAGTCTGCCTCTGGCGCTCTCCTCCACTAGGAAAGGCTCGAGGTTTGTCGTTTCCTCCAAGTACCAGTTTTGGCTGAGGATTTGAATTGTAAGCCTGTCTTGGCTTTTCTTCATATTGCATAGGCTGTTTTCCTTTATCCACATTGTACACCACCCGTTTACCTTTATCAAGTCTGGGAGGGAATGCAGAGTAGACCTCATTCTTTCTGGCATCAGGAGCTTTAGCCTTTTTAGGTTTGTCAGGGAGGCTTTCAGACTTTGATGAGTTTAACTTTTCAAACTTAGCCACCCTATCCAACAGATCTTGGAAGGTAGTAATAGAAGCGATGTATAAGAAAGGTTGCTTTTTATCATCAATGTTTCCCATCAATAGTTGGACTGCATGTTCTTCTTCCAGCTGCTGTTCGCACTTCATACTGAGATTGCGCCAGCGTGTTATGTACCTCGTTACTGATTCATCTTTCCTCCTTTTATCAAGGGCAAGATCAGCAATGGTAGTCTTCTCTATTGCACTGGCAAATCTTTTCACGAACAAGACCTCCAGCTCCGCAAAGGTCTTCAGTGAATCATTTGGCAGTTCGGCATACCATTCAAAAGCAGTTCCACTCAAGCTGCTCACGAATTGCCTGAATAGCAGAGCATCATTACCTCCTGTATTTCCACAGGTTGCTTTGAACTGCGCCAGGTGCTGTCTGGGATTTTTATTGCCATCGAAGATATTGAACTTCGGCACAGAATATCCCTTTGGATATGACACCTGATCGTACTCTGCTGGGTACGGGCGACCTTTTCCTACCAACTTTTCTGCTTGTTCAGCAGCTATAATGGCCTTAATCTTTTCACTGATTAAGCCTTCCAGCTGTGATGCAGTTACGGGTTCAGAGACACTCGCCACATTTTGGGGAGTGCGCTGGCGGGTTGGATCATCATTTTTATCGCCACCTTCAAGTACACCTTTCACTCTTGAGGCTTGGGGCGCTTGAGGATTTTGAGGATTTACAGCTTGGTTGACAGGCTGAACCGGTGCAGGACCCACAGAAGTGGTCTTCTGCATCATCTCCATCATAGCCGTCATCTGAGTCATCATCTCAGTCATTTTATCATTTAACTGAGAGATTTCTCTGTCTTTCCTTCGCATCTGTCGCCTCATTTGATTTCTCATTTCAGCGAGTGTGATGTCTTCGCCAGCGAAGGGGTTTTCTCCGACCTCTTCTTCTTCTTCATCTCCTTCTTCTGAGGAACGAGCACTTCGGCTGGCAATGGATCTAGTCCTGTGGCGACGTCGATAAGCACGTACGCGTGGCTGTGATTGTTGGTCTTCTTCATCACCATCATCTTCCTCTTCAATATCGGCGTGACTAACCATACGAACCACCTCAATTTCCATAGTATCTTCATCACCATAGTCTTCTTTATCTTTTTGCACCTGAATTTCTGAGCGGCGGCGCCACTGAATTTCAGGTTCTTGACTTGGAATGAGTATTTCTTCAACCCGTGGACTACGATCGAAGTGAACTTCCTCTTTGGTTGAAGTAGGAGGATGACGGGATCTCCTGGAAGACTCTCCAGGATGTCGACCGTTGTTATAATTGTCGCCATTATGGGCCTTCTTTTGGACCCATTTCTGACGAATTTTTTTAGTAGGGGCGGATCTCCGGGAGACTGCTCCGGATGTCACGCCTGATCTATCTTTTTCTTCAAAGATATTTTCTTTTTGAGGCTTAGGCCTCCAAACTTGTTTGCCCTTCCACCGGGACCTTTCGGCGACGGATCCCCGAACATATGGTTCAGGTGTCACGCCCCGATGCTCACCGCGTGGAGCCTGTTGTCGGTAATCTCTTCTTTCAACGATCACAGCAGATGATAATCTACCTCTTGGAGGGGTTCTTCGGGCCTCAACAATCAGTGGCCTCTGGAACTTCTTTTTCATTAAGCCCTTTTCCTTGACTGTTTTCAATACACGGTGTACCCGGGCAGACAGACGTTCGGGCTCTCTTATCTTCTGAGGGGCTGGAACTTCAGGTTGACGTTCCCAGAAGGATTTCTTGAGTTCACCAGAAGAGCTGTTTCTTTTTACCCACTTCAAGTTAGAAAACTTGTTCTGAGTGGGGATATTACTTTCTAGTTCTGGTGCTGGCAGATTGGAGGGATGGACTGGTACAAGTAATTGCTGAGCTCGCAGCTCTGCATTTCTCTTCCTCCTATGCCTCCTTGTAAGCCTTCCTCCAGATGAGGAGGCTTTAGCATCATACCTCCCAGGTGCAACAGTCTCTCTGGGCAGGGCGGTGGTGTTTGCAGTCACCACAGAGATCTTTCTTCCAGTGACAACCCTCTTTGCAGTAAGGGTCTCAAGTTGGGATAGTCTTTCAAAGACAGAAGTTCTTCCTTGAGCAGCACCTCTGACAGTAGTCCTTTCAGAGTGGGACCTTCCAGAAGGTTCTTCAGAGTTTACGCCATACACAGGAATGGCTGCAGCCCTTGTAGTAGCTGCTGAGAATTCGAGCCCACCAAAGTGAATGGTGGCTCCAGTATTTTCAGTTTCAATCACAGCGTTTGCCAGTTGGATCCTAGCTCCTCGTCCCAGTTGGACGGTCATTGGGGTGTCCTGCATTTCCATTCTACAAAAATGAAAGACAGGAGTTAGTGATCAGAATTGATACATCACCCCACGCTTTCATAACAAAGAAATAACGCAGAACCAACAGTAGAAGCAGGAAAGTTAGCATGGAATTAAAAATCCTGCTAAACGAATTTCTAATGATCTTATTTAAAAGATTCATTTTCAGAAACTTTCAGTAATGGATCTTTGGACATAAGAACCAAATGTCACATCCTGATGTTCACCATATAGAGCATAGCATTTTGGCTGCTACTATAACATTTATATGACTAGCCAAAGATGGAAAGAGAAACCATTCCCCAGCGGAGTCGCTAGAAATCTGTGGGCTCCGAAAATTCGGCCTCGGCCTCCGCTCGCTTTTTTTTTATTCGGCGAGGGAGTTTTAACGGACTAAGTTTCGAGGTAAATTTTGGAAGACAGATGGGTTTGTAGATAAGACACTACCCAGAGATTTCGCCCTCATTTTGTGAGGACTTTATGATCTGAGTTCTGGTTTCCTATAGGCGCAAGCCCCTATAGTTAATTACCCCTCCCGATCACGAGAGAGAACTTTCGATTAAGGCTAGTCATCAATCAGATTCGTATAGAAATACGTGTATCTGGTATATAGTAGCAGCAATAGGTCTGGATATTGGTAGAAATTGGATATGGAAATTGAGTTTGGATTTGAGAATTTGAAGGTTTTGATATTTAAATAGAAATTGCACTATCCTACACTTAAAGCAGATGGTGGGGGAATGAATGATGGACCCGATCAAGATCCCATGGTTCCGTCGTCCCGAGCCATCGTGGTCCCTGGTCTACTTAGTCAGAGGAGGTAGTCGACCCAACCTGACAGAAGGATCCTTGTCGGCAGCCATGGGTTACTTCGTCCAAGGGGACCTTGTAGACCGGGGTTGGATGTTTGCCTAAGGGGACAAATTTGAATCCACCTTAGCTAACAGAGGGCTTTGTGCCCTATCGATCATATCCTATTGATTCATATCTCAAGGATTTGATGTCAATAAGGAGCGTATTGGTTCTGGCCATAACCGGTATATCGTGGTGCCATTTGGCGGCGAAACCACGCGGTTCAGAGGACCCCGGGTCGTCGTAACCGTTTATCCTGCGGTGGCCATTTAGCGGCAGACCGCCGGTTAGAGGACACGTACCACGTCCTTACTGGCAGGAGATTGTTTGAGAATGGATCCTAGTGATATTTTCGACTAGGCATTTGGTTCTTTGTGAGCTAGAGTTTATTTGAATTTGTCCACCCCGGCAGACTGTTGCGGAGGGTGGATGGGTTTTGCTTTTAGTGATTGATGGATTGATTTCAGATTTAAATATCTAGATTTTTGGGATTGATTTTTGAATTTTTGGAGTATGGATTTTGTGTGGACTTTGGGTATTTGGGAGACATTTGAAATATTTGAGAACCCCTCCGGTTGAGATCTTCAATCAACGCGGCCATCATCGGGGTGTTTGGGATCATTTCCTTTTTCTAGATTGAACCTTGTCGGCTCTATCTACTAATCGATAGAGGATCGGGTTTCATAGGCTTTGTGCCTTTGTTTGTGAATTTTCTTGATTTTAGGCCTTGAAGGCCTAAAAAGAATGTATTTAAACAAATACACCGTTCGCTACAACAGTGTATTTTGTTAGGTAGTTCGAATCTTGTCGACTTCTATTGATTCGTATAGAAGGATCAGATTCGAACTTGAATTCACTTGTCAACCCGCGTAGCATCCATAGGCGTCACGTGTGTACCAATAACACGCTCGCTAGGGCCCATGCGGGTTGAGATTGTATTTACCCCTTAGTGTACCTATGTGTATACTAACTAAGGTGCACGTGCATGGGTACTTTGAAATAATTATAGACGCCTTCTGTCTGCTTGTACGAATGTTGCAGATCCGGTGGCGTGGCGTTGTAGGTTGTAGACGCCTTCTGTCTGCTTGTATCAGTGTTGCAGATCCGGTGGCGTAGCATTTTGATGTTGACTCCCCCTTTCTCAATCACCGGGGAAGAATTTTCTGGATTCGGGAGTCAAAGACTGCTAATTTGGGGAGAACTTCCTTCAGGATCTTTGGCGTAGTAGGCTTGTTATTTTCAGTATTTATGGGTATCATAACTGTTTTCCTCTTGGATTTAGGGATTTTGGATCACCGGGAAGTTTAGCTCGGATTTGTCCAAACATCTCTTCCATTCTACAAGAGGTGTTCTTTTCGTACATCGGGCTGCCTTTGTACCCGGCGTGCTGGAAGATCTTGACCACCAATGTCGTAGGTGATATCTGTACTTGTGTCCACAATGATTCGTTGTTCTTTCAATACACTGTTGTTATTCACAAGAATCCCTTTGCAGGGGACTGTCGTACTCACTACGACTTCCTGAAGGTATTTGTAGGAGAGCCCTTGCTTTTGTATTGGAATCACCTTTCACCAATCTCAGGTGATTTGATGATTGCACTTGCTTGTAGGGGACGTTCCTTCCATTATTGATCTCCCATATTGCCTTCTCAATCAACAGGCACTGGGGATTGTCGTAGGATTTCATGCATTGAGGTTTGTAGTTTAAGTTTCCCATATGTGGTCCAAATTTTGATCTTTGCATGTGTTTGGATCCAAATTCAGTTTCATTTAGACTTGAATTCATCAAGTTTACAAGTCTCCACTTGATGTCGTATAGCCTGAGTTCAAGTGCGAGTTCAACTGCTTTGTTCGGATCCAGATCCAGTCCAAATCAAAGTCTTTGTTTGATGTTTTAGTCTTGTTCAAGTCCCCTGCAGTCCTTTGAATTCAATTGCATGCTCACATTTTGTTCAAAGTCTTCTGGAGTCCTTTTGAGTTTAATTGTATGTTCGTATTGACTTGATTTTGATTTCAGTTTGATCTTGTTTCATTTGTTTTGACCCTTAGAAATCATTTAGAACTTGTTCAAATTTAGGTCCACCAGTCCTCTATTCTTCGTTCAAGTCATCTGCTCATTTTAGTTCAATTTCTGTGCTCTTCTGTTCAAGTACAGATCTTCTATATTGTTGCCCAAGAAGATTTTTAAATTGTTCAAGTCTTTGTAGATTTCAGTGAAAATTTCGGCAGCACCCCGGCATATCCCCCGTTTGGGGGAAAATTGGGGAGCTGGACCTTCCCACCACGCTACTAGAGCGTGTATGGTAGGTGTCCTTGGACACCGCGGCCGTACAAATTTTCATCCCACCACGCTACAATAGCGTGTATGGGGCCTTCAGCAGTATCCGTACCAGAACAACAGTGAATCCCAGAACAGCAGTGACTCCCCACCACGCTACAAGAGCGTGTATAGGACTCTCCCGCCTCGTCATATGCATCGCACCGGGCTCCCTCCCACCGTGCTACAAGAGCGCGTATAGGTGGTTCCCCGGTCCGCTGCAAACGTCGAGGATGGGATTTGGAACATCATACCTTTGCGTAGCAGTCGTCGGCGGTGTCGGTGTCGAGGTCGAGGTCGAGGTCCGTCCCCACCACGCTACAAGAGCGTGTATAGGGCTTACCCGCCTCGCCGTATGCTTCGCACCGGGCTCCCTCCTACCGTGCTACAAGAGCGCGTATAGGTGGTTCCCCGGTCCGCTGCAAACGTCGAGGACGGGATTTAAGTTAGAAATGTATACCTTGAAGTTCCGACGGGCTGGCAGTGTCGGCTCGAGGATCGAGGCAAGAGGGGCAAGCATTGTTTAATTATAATTAATCATGAATTAATTATAATTAATTAAATAAAACATTTTTAATTAATTATCCATAATTAATTATAATTAATAAAAATAATTAATTAAAATTTATTAAAATTAATTAATATAATAAGTTATAATTAACTTAATATTAATTATAACTTATTTAACATTAATCAATTTTAATAAAATATAATTAACTAATAATAATTAATTATAATTAACTTATAAATGATTAATTAAAAATATTGATTTTAATTAATTATATTTAATTAACATAATTATAATTAATTATATAAAAATTTTCATACAATCCCTCGGTTCGACGGATTTAGAGGATTTGATCGGATTTAGGCTAAAGCCAGCCAAACGATTTCAGTGCGCACCTTAAATCCCGGCAATGGGTAAATCCCGGATTTAAGGATTTACGGCTTAAATCCCGAATTTACTAAATCCCTCGGTTTGGCGAATTTCGGGATTTGGCAGAAGAAGCGCATGAGAAGGGAGAAAGTTACCCTCACACAGCTAGCGTGCTCCCGTAGTTGTTTCCGATCCGAGCGGGAAGGGAAAGTCGTCCAGAGAGCGAAGTCGAACAGCAACGAAAGGGCCGAAGAGGCGATCGAAAGGAAGGAAGTTAACTTCACAGCCGGCGGACTCCTGTTGTTGCTTCCGCACAAAATGTCGTAACTTCCGATCCTACGGGTAGGAAGCGGCGTCGGAGAGAGGGGAAGAAGCGCACAAAAGGTAGGAAGTTGTCTTCACAGCCGTCGAGCTCCCTGTTGCTTCCGATCAAACAGTCGTAACTTCCGATCCTACTGGAAGGAGAGAGCGAGAGCGCGGGGAGAGAGCGGGCTCGGGAGGAGAGGAAAGAGCGAGAGCGTGCGAGGCCGAAGGCCTCTCCTCTTCGTCTCTTTAACGACGCCCGATTGAGATCGTGAGAGGATCGTGCGACGTGGGCAGCGACGTGGGTCGTGCGGAACTCGATGTGCCAAGGTCGTGGGATCGCAGGGAGCAGGTAAGTGATTATGATTTTTTTTCTTTTTCCTTTTTTTTTGTTATACAACAGGTCAACAGATTTCTAGGCTCTTCCTCCTTACTTTCAGAAGATATTATACTAGGATTAACGTTAACTTGATTGACATTTAGATTAGCAATCGCTTCAGCTACCATGTTAATTTGTTGTTGCAAATTATTCAATTGTTGCATCATTTGTTGCCAATCCCCTTGTTCATTAGCCATTTGTTAAACACAAAAGAGAAAGACTCCAAAAAAAAAAAAGACGAACTTGCTCTGATACCAAGTTGATGCAAACACAAGAAAAAGAAAACTGAAAGAAAGAGAACAATGTATAAAACTGAAACCAAACTCTATTAAAATAGTAGTAATCAATTAAAACACTCAAAATCCAACAAGAAAGCACAAAGAGATTTTTAAGAAAGAAAGAAAATAAAAACAACGCTATCTTCAGACAACCGTCAGAGCGGGTTTCTCACATGCATCGAATTATAGGTTAAATAAGATAAGTGCATAGAGCTAGCAAACCGATGGTCCACCACTGCAAGATCGTCCAATTCTTCCAACAGATGCTTCCAAGTCAACCAACAATCACTACCAAAGTTCAAGAAGAAGGATACAGATGGAGTGACACTTGCGGAGAGACGAAAGAGGTTAGAAGCCAAGACGTAGGGTGGAAAGAGCTCGCAAGATTTCCGAAGGGGATGAGAAAGAAGAATGGAACAAGCTCGCAAGCTTTTCCAAGAACCCGCAGGTCAATAGCAAATTTGCTCAAAATAATCTACTTTCTTCACAAAAACATCTCATATTTATAGGCATGATAGGAGAATACCAATAGCCACTTTAATTAATTTCCCCAAGAACCCAAGCATCAAGTTATAGTTTTTTTCCATATGCATTTCACGGAAAACAACCCATCTGTAGAACCGAAGGAGTAGCCACGGGTACCAAAGAAACCTCACGGAACCGAGGCATCAAAAGCTACGGGAAAACTCCCAGCTCGGAAAACTATCAACCATTATGGGAACCAAGGAGGCAATGCACGGAAACAACAGCCACCCGTGGAATTCAAGGCATAGAATTCAACTAGCATTAAAACAAGCCACGGTTTTCAAAGAGACAAGAAGAAAGGGGAAGGAGAAGGGACAAGTCCACTCCAAAATTGAATCCTACTTAATGAGCTTATCTTTAGAACATTAATGAGCTACAAAACTTCAGCTCAAGCAACTAAGAGAATGAGCTCAACTCCAACCATCATCATATGCCCAAAACAGCCAACCCGTGAACCAGCAGCAGCCAAAGGACCAATCGAGCCAGCAAACCAAAGGTCTACCAAGCCCCATGCACAACCTACCATGTTCATTGGATGCTTTCCCATCATTAGATAGCTAAAAAAAGAAAAGAACTTAAAACATACTATTGTTCAAATGAAAATAAAATTATAGAAATATTTGATAGCATCACTTTCTTTTGGACTCTCAATTGGGTCATCAAAAACATATATCATATCAGATATTTTTTGTGGAAAGTAAATGATGAAGGTAAAGGCCTCCTATTGCTCAACTACTACAACACATACATGCTAAAAAAAATTGGCTGGGTTGATTCTTTAGAAAATGAACATTTCTTTTCTTTCTAAACGAATCTAGAAATGTATTTAAGAAGATTCTAACTCAGATAGAATCATCCAAAGTAACTTTTTGTTTATCTCATTGTCGTTTTGACTTTTTTGAAAGTCTAGGCACTAATGTCTCTCATTTTATTGATGATATCAGGAAATCATTTTATTATATCTTTCGTCTTATCTCTTGAAATATTAATAACGATGCAAAAATCAAATTTTGGAAGGCTATTTGGATCCGTAATCAGCCTTTGGCAGAATTTGTCTGTTTAAGATGGCTTAATCCATCTGTTTTCTCCCTTTCTTCTGATTGGCATCTTCATTGGAAACAGATAATTCCTTTTCATCTAGTCATTGGTATTTCAAGTCTTTACAGTGAGATGAATCAAATTAGTTTACATTCAAATATTGACTCTCCAAAGTAGTTGCTCCCTCACAAAAATTTTCTTGGTCGGTTCCTTATATCCTTTCTTTTATGTATGGTGATATTAGCACTCCTTATTCTTGGATTTGAAAGGCCTTGGTTCATTTAAAGTTTGCTTTCTTTAGATAAAGTGCTGCTTTGAGAAAGATTATTATCAAATATTTTCCTTGTATAGATTATGTATTGTGCAATTCCATAGCAAAGCATTATTCTCATTTAGCATTTGGATGCATCTTATCTCTCTTTCTTAGGGTTGAAGTACTGTTTCTTTCATCAGTACTTTCTCTTCATAAAGAGACATTTTTTAATTAGAAAAACTCCTAAAGATGATTGAGACTTCCTTTTTTGTAGCTTTTTGGAATGTTTGGAATGAAAGAAACGATATATGCTTTTTTTAATACTTTTAAAGAGGATAATATAATTCGGTTCAATTATCTCAAGCTTATTTTTGGTTGGAATCTAGTTATGGTGATAAAATGCCTCAAATCTTAAAGAAAAGTAGAGCATTAAAACTTCCCTATGAGTATCTAAATCTTTTTAGAGTTATTGTTTAACTTTTGCTTTGCAATGTTTATTTTTTTGGTTTAACTCTCTTTTCTATTACTTGATGGAAAATTTTCTATCCTCAACGGATTTGAAATATTTTGTGATCGACTGTGATATAGAAAATAATATATTACCGTAAAGGGAAGAAAAATTATTTTGATATTGGACTCAATAATAATGATTGTATTTTATTTCATATGCTCACAAATTCTTCTCTAGATTGAATGTGGTTTATTTATTCTGGGTTGCAGGTTGCTAATACGGGCATGCCCCTATTGTTATTAATTGTATTTCAAAAATGTTTGACCTTTGAAAAAGTTTTTGGTTAAGTTGTTTATATTTTTAATCAAAATATTGGCTAATATTTTTATATAATTTTTAAGAATTTTATTTTAAGATTCAGTCTTTAATATTTCAGGTATGATTGGATCAATTTAGGAATTGATTTGGAGTAGAAGCCAAATGAAGAAATAGTATAAGTACTTGATTATGAAAAATTTTGAGGTCCTCAGAGCTATACAATATTGGGTTTTATCTCTTAAGATTGAATATATTTAAGTTAATCAATTTTATTTAGAAAGTTAACATTTATATTCCAACAACATGAGATTAAGGAAGTGCTCATGAAGGTACGGACTTATGACATATTAGAAAGGAAATAAGCCTCAGAGTTTAGATTTAGGGTGAGAACCAACTACATATAGGTAGTAGCTTAAATTTAAGTTTATCAAAATTTATGAGACTCTTGACCTTGAAACCTCACCTCAAGTTGGGGCGGATTGACCGACATGCCATAAAAATTGAAAGCCTAGCTCATTTTTAGTGTTATAAAATTTAACTTGTTTTTTGATAATGTCTGCACAAATTATTTTGGTCAAAGCATTAACAAAAGTAGGAAAAAGTATGCACTTCTAAATTGAACTCAAGATAAACACACTCAATCATAGAAAATGATTCACAAAATAATATAGGGGCCTTCTATACAACCATGAAAATATTAAAAAGGCAACTAAGTTATCTGCCATTTACAATCTAGTTAAATTTATAGACTCGGTATTGTGGGTCTTCCAACTTTGACTTCTGTTGCATATAGGGCTTCATTTTGATGTTCATCTTTCTGGTTCATTGTTCTTTTGTAATATTCCATAGATCTACATGACTTTCTAAAATTGTAAATGAGTTATCGTAAAAAATAGAAGGAAAAAACCTTTTGTGTAGAAAGGATTAAGAAGTATGTATTGTATCAAGTCATACATCACAAAATTCATGGATTTATTTGGCGTTGTTGGTGCTAAGCTAATATTTAAATATGTTGGTCATGCATACTCAAAAATTTAGTATATAAGCAGGGCATGCAAGTGAATGTTGTTAGATAATGTCGACTTTTGTGGCTGTCATACTTTTATTATTTTGATGCGTTATTTTATTGTGGAATAGAAAGTGGTTTAATTTTAGTCTAATAGTGATTTCACTTCAATTTATTTGTGACTTAAATCTTTTATTTGAATATTAAAGGGTTTCATGTTTTTAAAGAGTAAAAACTCACAGAATGATTAATGTAGCTTTTAGGCAAACTTGTCATTCACGGTGTCATAGTTCTAATGACATTTATTTACCATTCGGTTTAAAATAACACATCATTATATCAAAAGAAAGTTAAGTATTTTTAATAGATTTTAGTGACTCTTAATGTTTGTATAAGAGGAGAAGAAATCTTACTTAATATGGATCAAGAAAACATGCATAAGAGTTTCACTTATAATGTAAGGGCTATTTGGTTGGAAGTAAAATGGGTGTGAACTAAAGTGAATGCATTTTTGAAAAGTTTGGTGTTTGGTTAGATTAAAAAGAAATGCAAAGTAAATTAAATTTAGTGTTAAACCATTCTAGTTCATTTTTGAGCTAAATCAGACTCACCCTGTTTTGAGAGAGAACGGTTTGCACCGCAAACAAGCTCGTTTGATCACAACATACTATCACCGGCCACTACTGCCACCCGCCACCGTCGGCCACCTCCACCAGCTGGCTCCATTGCCGCCACACATTGGCAACTGTTTGGTTGGAAGTTAAATAGGTATGAACTGAATGCAAAGGTTTTGAAAACTTTGGTGTTTGGTTAGATGAAAAAGAATTGCAAAGTAAAGTAAATGTAGTGTAAACCATTCTAGCTTGTTTTTGAGGTAAATAAAACTTGCCCAGTTTTGAGAGATAATGATATACGTTGCAAACAAGCTCGCTTGATCGCCGTTGACCATCACTGGCCACTACAGTCGGCCACCTCCACTAGCTGGCTCCATTGCCGCCACCTGTTGGTTGCCATCGGCCCACCACTGCCACTAGCCGCTTGCCACTAGCTAACTACCACCACCGCCACCCTTGACTGGTGCTACCCACCGGCCACTACCACCCCTTTTGGTTGTCACCGCTACCAGCCGCCGGCAGCTGGACATCATCGTCGCCACTAGCCGACCACCATCACCATCACTTTCCGGTCGCTGGCCACCACTCTCTGGTCGCCGCCATTGTCGCCGTTGCCCAACACCGCTACCCATAATCTTTAAATTTTATACTACCATTCATTTTTGCTTCAAACCAAATAATGAAAATCATTCACCTGAATTTACTTTTCACTCATCCAAACAACTCCAAAGTAGTCTTTTTACACTACATTTTTTTTTATAATGTGTTCTTTTTTTAGCCAACCAAACAACCTCTAAGTGAAATTCATCTAATTGAGCTATATGAATTTCAGAATTAAACTTTTTAAAAGAGATTTTTAATTTTAAGAAGGATATAATTATCAGTTTTGACCAATGTTTAAAATTGCGAAATTAAGTATTGAGGCGTTTTAGTTCAAGAGGCGAGGCGTAAGACTCAAGGCGTTTTGAGGCGTGAGCCTCAAAATAAAATATTGTGTTAAGTGCAAATAAATGTTAAAAATAATTTGTTATATAATACCCAAATAATATGTTAAAAGATGACATATTATCTTTCTATTGAATTATGAAGTAACACAATGACATTTGAAACAAAAAATTGCACTAGACATAAAGTGTTTATTCATAAATTATATGAAATATAATTGAAATACAAATATTACATGAGCAAAAAAATATTAAATATAGAAACTGTATAAAAGTATCATATAACATTAAGTTTAACTTCAAATTCTTTCTTTCTTAGCTCCATACTTATCTGCATTTAATTTTTAAATAATTCTGAAAAGTTGGCAACAACTAGAAAATTATCTGCATTGTCATCACCAAGGGGATATTTATTTGAGTCTTCATTATAACAAATTGATTTCTCCTCTGTCTCACCCTATGGAGTCCAATGCCTCCCAACATGCTTCTCTTAATTTATTTCAGACATCTTACTCTTTCATAAATATATTTCATCAACATAAAATGAAATTAATACTCTAAAATTTTTAGAGGTGGTGGTGGTGTGCGGCTTTCAAGTGATCCTTGATGACGACTATGATGGTGGTGGCGGCGAAGGCGACAGGTTGGAGCTTGAGAGGAAATTGGTGTGACTTAGGGGTGCATGAAGTGTGATTTGTTCGGGGCTTTACTTTATGATTTATATATAAGTTTTAATATATATATATATATATATATATATATATATAATGTACACACACAGTCTGGGTTAATAGATATATTCGTTTACTCAATTTCAGGTTTAAAGCAAATGAGTAAGGATGTTTCAATGATTTTTGGAGTTTAAAAAAATTGATGGATCTTATGGCGTTGAGGCTAAGGGATAAAGAGTTATGTGATTTTGTGCCACATTAAATGATGGGCTATTTGCTTGAGTTGGGTTCAAACAAATACAACATAATTAAATATTTTGACCTCAAATTATGGAGCTTAAATCAATGAGAAAATCTTATAACTTGGAAGTTTAAGGATGAAACTTATTTGCTTGATTTTGGTCAAGCAAATGAAATATCGAGGATTAAAGTACTATGCAAAATATTGGAATCATTTATTGAATTTAAGGTTAAAAATGAAAGAGAATTTTAGATTTTGACTCTTAGAATAGAACAATGTTATTTTGTAATTCTTTAGAGATCATTTGAAAACCTTTATGTAGGTTTTAGTCAGAGAATTATGGAGAAGAACCTATATAGAAAAGGTTTGGATTGAGCAAGCTCAAACCAAATCTAGGCAAACCTAAGGCTTAATCTAAGATAGCTTAGCTCCTAGAAGTGTCCTTAACAAATGTTAAGGTCCTTTGAAACTCATTAAAAGATCTGGGGGGATCTTTATAGAAGATTACTAAGCAAGATGAATCCTTTTAAGGAAGTCAAATTTGGGTTTGGCCTTGACAACTTAGACTACTTTAAACTTTGTTTAATGATAAGAGAGGGTTCCATATAAATTCAAGGAGATGGAATTTTGCCTGATTAATTTAATCAGGTAAAAGAAGTTAGGATGTGGTTCCTAGGGATAAGAGGATCATTTGCTTGGTTTTGGGCAAGCAAAGGGATCCTACATGTTGAGAATTTTTTTTAGGTATTGCTAATGCTTTCTTGAACTTATTAGAAGGTTGTCGGAAGCTTTTATATGAGGTTATAGAAAACACAAAGCAATTTGAGGAGGGTCAAATTTTGTTTGATCCATACAAACTTGAAATCATCACGAGATTTGGTCATGGGAAATAGAGATTTTCAAATGCATTGAAAGGATGATGTATTACCTGGTTGATTGAATGAAACAAGCAAGGAAAGTTGAGATTTGGGTCCTTTGCCAGAGTTGAAACTAATGATCGAGTTTGACTCAATAAATAGCCAAAGGATCCTAGGATTTGGTCTTAAGAGTTATTGTTGCTCTCTCGAACACTTTAGAGGTTGTTTGGAAACCTCTATAAGAAAGCACCAAATAAAGAGCTTAGATAGGAGAAGATTCAAGTTGAGCTTAGTTTAACTTGAATAAAAGTAATCCCTTAGATCTGCAAGAAGGTTCTAGGATTAATGAAATGAATTATTTAAAATTTTAGGAAGCTTCAAAATAACATCCATGATGAGATAGAAAATTCCAACAAGCAATACTTTCTTTTTTGAATGTTTTGGATTCATCAAAGATAAGAAGACACACCTGTCACTTAGAGAATCAAATGAGATCAATTTTGTCATTCTACTAATTTTAGAAGCACATAGATGCTTGATTTTACATTTTTAGGAATTTTATAAAAAAAAAGTTGATGTTTCATTTATTGTTCTATGTTTTGAAAAATTCTAAAAATTAATATAATTAACTTGATCCATCATGAGATGTGAACCATAGACTTTTGAAGGTCTATGAATGATCTCATTTCTCTAGTTAATTAAAAACTCATTTCAATGCTCTCTAGAAGCTTAAGAAAAATTGAAAAGCTAATGCAAGTTTATGATATTTTAGATTAATTTTGCCATAACTTAGGTTTTGAGAGGAATAAAATGCTAATTGATTTAACCAAGTGCATAGTCACTTGATTGAAATTAAATGTCTATGTGAATCTAGGGTTTGATGTAGGTGAATGCATATGTCCATGAATGCAAATTTCATTCATATAGGGTCATCTTAGACCCTAATTTGATAATAAAATGCTACATTTTCCTTTTAACTTACAACAACAACAACAACAACATCAAGCCTTTATCCCACTACGTTGGGTCAGCTACATGAATCCTTTTTCTCCATTGTGTCCTATTAAAAGTCAAATTCTTGTTTAAATCTAATAAATAAAGGTCATTCCTAATATTTTCTAAAAACGTCTTTTTGTGTCTACCTCTATCTTTCTTAACATAAGTCAAATCTAATACCTTTACTCTCCTAATCGGGTCATTGAAAGGCCGCCGTTTTATGTGACCAAACCATCTAAGGTGACTCTCTCTAATCTTGTCTTCTACTAGAATTACTCCAACCTTTTCACATATATGCTCATTCCGTATCCTATCTCTAAGGGTAAAGCTACTCATCCTACTGAGCTTCATCATCTCTGCCACACTTAACTTAGTATTATGCTTCTCTTTTAATGGCCAACATTCGGCACCATAAAACATTGCAGGCCTCACTACCATCTTATAGAACTTTCCCTTAAGTTTGAGGGGTACTTTTCTATCACATAACAAGCCCGATGCATTCCTCCACTTCAACCATCCAACTTGAATTCTGCTGATAATATCCCCATCTATTTCACCATCACTTTGAACAATAGATCCAAGATATCTAAAACATGTACTCTTATTAATGACTTGATTACCCAAAACACTAGATCTATTACAACTAAAATTACACTCCATATATTTCGTTTTAGATCTACTCAAGTGAAATCCTTTAGACTCTAAGGTTGACCTCCATAATTCAAGCTTACCTTCAACTCCCTCTTTAGTCTTATCAACAAGAAGAATATCATCAGCAAAAAGCATACACCAAGGTACATCCTCTTGCAAATGTCTAGTGAGAACATCCATGACTAAAGCAAAAAGATATGGGCTTAAGGATGATCCTTGATGTAACCCAACCGAAATAGGAAAATACTTGGTCAAACCACCTTGTGTTTGAACACAAGTAATAACTCCTCCACGCATATCTTTAATAATTTGAATATAAGCATTATTAACTCCTTTCTTTTCAAGAACTCTCCATAACACTTCTCTTGGAACTTTATCATATGCTTTTTCTAAATCAATAAATATCATATGTAGATCCTCCTTATTTTCTCATATTTCTCCATCAAACCTCTTAATAAATGTATGGTTTCCATAGTCGACCTACCCGGCATGAATCCAAATTGATTTTGAGAAACATTAGTATCATGCCACAACCTATGCTCCATAAGTCGCTCCCAAAGTTTTAAAGTATGAAACATTAACTTAATTCCTCTATAATTCGCACAATCTTGTGCATCACCTTTATTCTTAAAAATAGGAATTAACACACTCATTCTCCACTCATCTAACATCTTTTTAGACTTAAAAATAGTATTAAAAAGTTTAGTAAGCCAAAAAATTCCTTCATCTCCTAAGCATTTCCACACCTCTATTAGAATATCATCAGGTCGAACAACTTTTCTACCCTTCATTTTCTTTAAAGCCTCTCTAACTTCAGTTTTACTAATATGCTGATAAAAATAAAAATTTTTATTTTCATTTAGAGTGCTAAGGTTATTATAGTTAATTTTATTTTCACAATCTTCATTAAAAAGTTAAGTAACATATCTCATCCTCCTTTGCTGAATATCATCTCTTAAGAAAAATAATTTTTGATCTTCATCCTTAATACACTTCATTTGAACTAAATCCTTACTATTATCTCTTTGTTTGGCTAACTTATATATATATATATATATATATATATATATATATATATATATATATATATATATATATATATATATATATATATATATATATATATATTTCTCCCTCATTAGTATCTATTCTATTATATAAATCACTAAAAGCTACGGTCTTTGCGTCACATATTGCTTTCTTAGATTCCTTACGAGCCTTTTAATATCTTCCCCAATTATCAGAATTTTTAAAATTAAACCAATTTTTATAACAAATCTTCTTATTTTTAATCTTTCTTTTACATTTAGATTCCACCACCAACTATTTTTACTATTATGAGCTTTTCCTTTTGATACTCCAAGCACATCTTTTGCAATATTCTTAATATCAGTAGCCACTTTTTTCACATAACATTAACATCTTAATGCACAGACAAAATCTTAAGATCTAAAATCTTACTTTAAAAAATATTTTTATTAATATTCTTTAAATGCCCCCATCTAATCCTAGAATATCATTTTACTTAATTTTTTATTTTTTGCCTCTTTATCTTAAAGTCCAAAACTAATAATCGATATTGAGTATATAAATTTTTACTCGGAATAACTTTACAATCTTAAACGATCTAATTTTCTTATAAGAAAATAGTCAATCTGGTTTGAACTATATCCATTTTTATAAGTGATGTGATGCTCATTCTTTTTCTTAAATAAGGTATTAGCAATTTAAAAATCATAAGCTAAACAAAAATTTAATATGGTTTTGCTACCTTTATTTATCGTTCTAAACCCATGGTCACCATGAATGCTTTTAAAATCATCTACCTCTCTACCAACATGTCCATTTAAATCTATTCCAATAAAAGTTCTTTCTTCAAGAGGTATCTTTTGTATTAATTCTTCTAAGTCATTCAAAAATTTAATTTAGAACTCATATCCTTTTAACTTAGGTTTTTGAAAAGGAGCCATCCATAGAAAATTGCTGGATTTCTATGGATTAAGGAAGAAGACAACAAGGTTATAGGAGAAAAGTCGACAAAAATGATATAAATGGTCCTGTGGCTAAATGCGTTCGTCACACTTAACAAAGGTTGATAGACCTAGGGTTTCTAAGTTAAATAAAGAGCCTTGCCAGACCTAATGTTCGATGACAGACCGTTTGTAATGCCTTAATCTAGTAGAGACGAAGATAATTGAGAAAGAAGTTATCGCTTACAAGAACTTGAACACATCGTCACTACCACTAATTCATCGAAATCAATGAATGGGTAAGAGGAAGAGGTATTGGTGAATTAACTTAGTTAGGGATGAGATAAATTCCTCTTTCTTGTAAACAAAATTTGTGCTCCAAGAGCCTATTTCCATCCCTCTTCTCTTTGGGCTCTTCTAACTCGAGAAAAAGAAGACTCTCCTGCAGAAAATAAAAACCTCTTTCTGTTTTTCTTAATAAAAAACTCTTCGTTCAACATCTTCCTTGAAACTGAATAGCTCTTTGCATCCATAGCTCAATAAAAAGAAGGGAAAGCACTCTCCCACTCGATTGGTGAAGCTTGCAATTTCAAGCAGTTAAGATCAACCTGAAATATCATTATGCCCTCGATTTATAGGTTAGCGGCTGTGATTGATCCCACCATTACCCTTGATGGTATTGCCTACTTTTTAGAAAGCGCAAGAGATCATGGTAAAAGTCAGATGAGGATAGGCACAATAATTGCCCATCCAATTGTATTTTAGTTGGATGCAAATGTTTGACTTTGGAAAGCCTTTAGAAGGCTTAGGTGGGTGTTTGAAAATGATTTGATTGCGGCTTTAACTTGATAGGCTAATTTGAGCTCGATTTGGTTGGATTTGACTCAACATCATTTAGTTTAGCTCAATTTGACTCGATTAGATTTAATTTCACTCGATTGGTGAATTTAAGGCTGAAATAAACTAGTACCTTTGACTAAATTGAATTAATTGATTCAATTTAGTCGAATTGAGATGGGTCAAGTGAAAAATTGAGTCAAATTTGAATTGGTTGGTCAATTTAATATTCAAGTCAAATTGACATAAAAATCGATTCAACATAACTCTATTTTATTCTTTTCAAATCATTAATGAGGGGTTTTCCCAGCTGTTCAATAATAATAATAAAAAAGATGTAGATAAACTTACAGTACAAGAAAACATAAATGAAAAGGGGTTGATATCATAAAATGTTGACCTCTAAACAATAACCAAAGGAATGAAAGGGAGAAGAAAGCAACGCAGAAATCCTATGGCTCATACCCATCGGATCCACGAAAGCCTCCGCGAATCCTGCCGTTCGGCGCCGTCTGCGTCGTTTCTCTGAAAAATCTGCGGAAATTCTGCCTAAATCCTGCGAACCGCTTCGATCGCCTCCGATTCGCGGCTATAAAACGAAGCCGATCACTCAGCTTCTTCGGACACACACGAGCTCCCGATCTCAGCTCTTGTAGCTGCTTTCACTGCCGATACCTCCTCCCTCCTCCGATCTCCACTTCCCACGTCGGAACTCCACCAGAGCCAAACCCCGACCTCCACCAAAGCCAAACTCCTCCTCCTCTTCTCAGGCCGCCGACCTCCTCCCGTTGCCCCTGCTCGGTTTGATCCAACAGAGAGAGACCGACCTACCTTGCCTCCTCCGACTCCAGCCCGAGCCCCCTCTCCCGTTCGCAAATCCCACGAGCAAGGTCTCCACCGAACTCTATAGGAATCCCATCCCGATCACTCTCTGTATGCTCTCCCACGCTCGGCTCTGCCTCCCGAACTCCTCCTCTGTGCCGTGTCTTCTTCCCAAGCCGAGAGAGTGAGAGGGAGATAGGTATAGGTTATATATATATATATATAATTATTTCATTTTTATTAATAATTATTAATTATGACCTAATTATAATTAATTATTATTATTATTATTTATGTATTTATTAGTAATTATTAATTATAATTATTTAATTAATTATGAATAATTATTTATAATTAATTAATTTAGATTATAATTAATTTTTATTAATTAATTATAATAAGTTAATTACTTATTTATAATTAATTATAATTAAAATAAATAATTATGATTATTTGCTATTGCCTCAATTCTTATGGCAACCTCAACAACCCCGCGAAGGTATGGATTTTATAAACTCAGATTCTCGCTTCTGTTGTGTGCGGCGGATCGGAAAATCGCCTATACACGCCTTTATTGCGCGTGGTGGGATGGGACCCCGGTCCGACGCCTACGACGAGGCGGGAATCACCTAAACTCTACTTCGACGTCCGTGACGCGTCGGAAAACTGCCTATACACGCCTTTATTGCGCGTGGTGGGAAGGGACCCCGGTGCGGCACCTACGGCGAGGTGGGGTCACTCATAAGTACCCCCGAGCGGGGGGAAAGCGTATTGTGTCACTCATAATTACCCTCGAGCGGGAGGAAAGCAAATTGTGTCACTCATAAGTACCCCTGAGCGGGGGGAAAGCAAACTGTGCATTTTTAAACAGGTACCGTCAAAGACCCCATACACGCCTTTATTGCGCATGGTGGGAGGAACAAAAATCACGGCCGCGGTGTCCTCGTCCGAGGACACATACCATACACGCCTTTATTACGCGTGGTGGGAAAGACCCAGTTTTCTCGTAGTTTTCCCCTAAATGGGGGAGACGCCGGGAGGCTGCCGGAATCTCGGGTGAAGACGGACCGTACTTGGACTTGATTTGCACATCCAATGGACAAAAATGAGACTCGTACTTGGACTCATTTGAACTCAAAAAAACATTAAATTAACTCAATATAAACTTGAATTTAAACTCAAAGACCACAGAGGACCTTTATTTGGGACTTGAACTCTACAAGAACAACAGAAGACCTGATTTGTACTCGTACCTAGACTTGATTGAACTCAGAATAATAGAGGACTTGAGTTGGACTCAATTTGAATGGCACTTGAACTTGAACTTCAAATGAAATTAAACCGGACTCAAAAGAACTTCAGAAGATCCAGAATAAGCACTTGAGCTCAATGCAGACTGCAAGAAATCGAGTCTTCATGCTCTTAAAAATATGAAAATCCTAAATTCTCAAATGAACACAAACATTTGATGCATGCAAAAGACTAGCGGCAATAAGTCTTCAAACATAAATGACTTATTAATGATTAGTCAAACTATGAAATGCACAATTATCATCTACATGTTACAATCAAAGATCTGTTATGCAAGCAACAGTCCCCCTATAGATTGAAAGTGGAGGATCCGTCCCCTACAAGAAAGTGCAAATACATCAAAACTACATGAGATTGGTGAAATATGGGTGCAACGCAAGGACAATGATCCTCCTATGAATATTTCCAAGAGGTCGTAGCAAATACAACAGTCCTTACAAAGTCAATGCACAATACTAGTGACAAGCAACGAACAGTTGCAAGGTGTACGAGTACTATCCATTTGTTGCAGTCAAAGATCTGTCTCTACAACAAGTGCAAATACATCAAACCTCCTGAGATTGATGAAAGGTGGGTAGGACACAAGCAACAATATGAACTCCTACAAGTCACTACAAAAGATCTGCAACACATGCAATCTCTCGACAAATACAAATGTATGTATAACATACCACCCTGTATAGATACATAAAGACTACAGTAAATGCAGTATCCTGTAGTCAACTTCGGTTTAAGGATGAATACATCTATCTCCAACAGTAGTGGCTGTATTGTAAAGACCAAAATCACAGCGGAATGCATAAAGACTACAAGCTCCTACGAGCTTCTACAACCGAATGCAGGAGATTAGTTAGTGCACTACGATCCACCTGTAGAAAGCAACAAGTAGTGCACGACAGTCTACCTATACAAAGCAGCGAACAACTCTATTCAGAATCTGCTACGCCACGCCACCGGATCTGCAACATTCGTACAAGCAGACAGAAGGCGTCTATTCCAAGAATATCCCCGCACGTGCACAATAGTTTGTATACACATAGGTACACTAAAAGGGGTAACAGCAATAATAGAACCCGCATGGGCCCCGGCGAGCGTGTTATAGAAATACACGTGACATCTAGGGATGCTGCGCGGGTTATCAAACTTTGAACCCGATCCTCCTAAGAAGATAAAAGGAGTGGACAAGGTTCAATTATAAAATGCCCCCAAACACCCGCAAGGGCTCCGACGAGCGTGTTATTGGTACACACGTGACGTCTAGGGATACTGCGCGGGTTGACAAATGAATTCAAGTTCGAAACCGATCATTCTATACGGGTCAATAGAAGTCGACAGGGTTCGAACCAACAAACAAATATACGGTTGTGGCGACCGTTATATTTGTCTTAATACATTCATATCAGGCCTTTTCAAGGCCTATAACAATGAAAATTCACTATCAAAGGGCATAAAGCCTACGAAACTCGATCCTCTGTCAACAGCCCGATAGAGTTGACAAGGTTCAATCCATAAAGGGAATGATCCCGAACACCCCGATGATGGCCGTATTGATTTCTTATCTCAACCGGAGGGGTTCACAAGTATTTTTTAAATGCCATTCCAAGAACTCAAAATTCCATCCAAATACCCACAAAAATCTAGAAAATTCTCAAAAATCCCAAAAATATTTAAAATTGAAATCCAACTATCGAACACTTAAAGCAAAATCCATCCACCCTCCGCAACAGTTTGCTGGGGTGGACAAATTAAAATTTACTTCAGCTCACATAGAGCCAAATGCCTAGTCGAAAATATTACTAGGATCCTTTCTCAAAAAGTCTTCTGCCAGTAAGGACGTGGTACGTGTCCTCTAACCGGCGGTTTTGCCGTCAAATGGCACCGCAGGATAAACGGTTATGACCCGGGGCCCTCTGAACCGAGTGGTTTTGCCGCCAAATGGCACCACGAAATACCGGTTATGGCCAGAGCCAATACGCTCCTTAATGGCGTTAAATCCTTGAGATATGAATCAATAGGATATGATCAATAGGGCACAAAGCCCTATGTTAGCTAAGGTGGATTCAAATTTGTCCCCTTAGACAAACACCCATCCCAGGTCTACAAGGTCCCCTTGGACGAAGCAACCCATGACTGCTGACAAGGATCATTCTGTCAGGTTGGGTCGACTACCTCCTCTGACTAAGTAGACCAGGGACCATGATGGTCCGGGACGACGGAACCATGGGATCTTGATCGGGTCTATCATCTATTCCCCCACCATCCGTTTTAAGTGCAAGATGGTGAAGTTTTTATTTTAAATATCAAATCTTCCAATCTTACAAATTCTTAAATTTTCCAACATTCAATATCCAAATCCATTGCTGCTATTATATGCCAGATAACACGTATTTTTACGTATCTGATCGATGACTAACCTTAATCAAAAGTTCTCTCTCGTGATCGGGAGGGGTAATTAACTATAGGGGCTTGCGCTTATAGGAAACCAGAACTCAAATCATAAAGTCCTCGCAAAATGAGGGCGAAATCTCTGGGTAGTGTCTTATCTACAAACCCATCTGCCTTCCAAAATTTACCTCGGAACTTATTCAGTTAAAACTCCCTCGCCGAATAAAAAGAAAAATGTGGTAGTGGAGGCCGGGGCCGAATTTTCGGAGCCCACATAAAACTATTCATGTTCCGAACAAAACATTAACGGAAAATGGTGCGGTATCTTATTATTGTGATATCATTATAAAAACTTTCCCTTTAGACTTTCTTTTTAAATTGACTTTATGTATGTTGGTTTTTAGATGCGACTTGCTTTTCTTTAGAATTTCTGCCATTCCATAGTTTTTTAGTTATGTACTTCAAAATAATGGAACTTAGTATTAATTTAATCTATAATGTATCATCTGCAGTTTAATGCAAGATCCTTTTAGGTCCGTACCACTTATATGGCTTATTCAGGAGGGTAACCTTAGCAAGCGCCTTTCCTCATATATAGCCTCGGGGAATGAAGATCTTATCTCTGGGTGGAGAAGTGCTTTCACTAGGGCAAACGTTATGGTGTTTTCAGATTTCTCTCTACCAGTAAGCAACGTTCATTTCCACTGACAATAAATGCTGGCACAGCTCTCTTTTAATGGATAAACGTGGTTGTTTTCTGACTAGCATGCTATTTCTGTTTTTTCTGACTAACATCTATTTCTGTCAGCTGCTGTACACTTCATTAGATAGTGGAAACTTTTACGTGATTCCTGGATCTCCAGCTGATGTCTGGTCGGCAAAGAGGTACATCACATCTCATTCTCGGCTTGCTTTACGGGAAAAGTATGGATTCAACGAGGATGATCTAATAATTACTGTTATCGGGAGTTATTTTTTCTACGATGATATGCCATGGAGCTATGCTGCTAGCATGCTAACACAACAGTTTATGAAAATTACGAGAATAAAGGACCTTGGAGGAAAATTAAAATTTGCCTTCTTGTGTGGGAACACAACAGATTCTCTTAGTTCTGATTTTCAGGTACCAATCTTTTTCTGCATGACGTGTTTTTGTTTTGGCTATGTGCCCCCTGTGAATCTAACATTTCTGCCCATATATCAAATCTTTGTGTGATCACAACATTCACACTTTCAGAATATCATTTAAAAAAAAAAAACAATAATTTTAAATCTGTATGACCAAAACTTTGAGCTTATCCATTTTAATTTTACATTATCCTTGGGGTGCCCTTTTTTGTTTTTATCGTGATAACGTTTGTATTACCATTCTTTAATGAAATTGCAAGATTTCTGCCGGCATCTTTTTTAGCTTTACTCTGTACTTAGAACGTTTAAGAATGATTCGGCTAAATGACAAATATTAATTTTGTAGGCTCCATTTTTGTCATTTAGGTTAAAGGTGCTTATGTAATAATTCTTCTAGATATCTGCCTATTGCTTTCATGCTGGAAAAATAAAACTATTATTTAGTTCATTATTTCACTTTTTTTCTTCATTCGCTTGAAGTTATGAAATTCAACTAAGGTGAGGCGATGCAATCAAGGAATAATATGCTTGAGCGATTAAATTACTTAGTATAATCCTCTGACAAGTCAACTCCATGGGAGAAGACATCTATTATAATTATGCTGAAGTTTTAAATTCATAATTTTCATGTCATGTTTTTTGTGAAATTGTATTATTGGGAATAAAAGAAACAAGCTTTCTTTGTTGATGTGCCTTGATTTCCACTTCAATTTTGTTGTTACAGGAGCTTGCTTCACGTATGGGCTTTCCTCTTGATTCTATACAGCATTATGGCATGGATAGTGATGTGAATGGTGCCATAATGATTTCTGATATAGTCCTTTATTGGTCCTTCCAAGAGGAGCAGAATTTTCCTCCACTTTTAGTGCGCGCCATGTCTTTCCAAATCCCAATCATTGTTCCTGATTTTTCTATCATAACTAAATATGTAAGTGTACTTGCCAAGTGCTTGTTTGTTTGCATGCAAGTGGAAGTAGGTAGGGAAAATGGAAAGAGGTCACTTCAACTATTTGGTTGGCAGGGAAAATGGGAAGCGACTTCCTCTCAAGAAATTGGTTAGTTCAATTGTCAGCCTTCTGACTTCTAAACTGATGTGTTGAACTCACACTTTTGGAAGTCATTAATTATGATGATCTTAACTTTTTAAAATTATAATGCCACTCATATATTCACTAACACTAATGCACATAATATAATATATCGCAAAATATATTCGAATATTTATTAAATTAAATAGTCATTTTTTATAATTAATGCACTTATTAATTGTAGTAAAATAACTCTTATTGAACATGCAATGAGTAGTGTATTGGATAGTAACTGATGCAATCATAATTTATGTATTTTCATTATCGAATATTGAACATTAGTTTTATATTTTTTTAGCTATACAATGATGGGAAAGCATCCAATGATCATGGTAGGTTGTGCTTGGGCCTTGGTAGACCTTTGGTTTGCTAGCTTTGTGGGTCCTTTGGGCTGCTGCTAGTTCTCAGGTTGGCTTATGGTTCTCGGTTTGAGCTTATGATGATGTTGGGAGGTGGAGGTTTATTGGAGTTGAGCTTTATTTTTTCTAAGTTGTTAGCGCTCATTAATGTTGAGCTGAAGTTTAGTTCATTTATTGGGGGATTTATTGAACTACCTAGCTCATTAATCTAAAAAGGTATGCTCTTAAATCTTGGATTCATTTTGGAGTGGACTTGTCTCTTCTCCTCCCCTTTTTCTTCTCATTTCCCTGTGCTGGGTGAAATCCCGTGCCTTTGCCCCTTTGGTTCCTGTGGCTGGTTGTTCGGTTCTGCGGCTGGTTGCTTGGTTCTGTGCTGGGCTGCTCGGTTCCGAGGTTCTCTGCTTGGTTTCGTGAGTTTTCTTCTCTGTTTTGCTGTGCCATTTTGGAATTGTTATTGTGGCTGTTGGCCTTTCATTTCCCTAAATCTAATTGGTTTATTTGGTGGTGCTATGGCTGTTGAATTCCCCTCTCTTGCCTATATATTGAAGATGTATTTTGAGGGGAAAGGTTATTGAAAATTGTTGAGCATTGTCTCTTTAAAACCCTATAGTTTTCTTCTTGGAAAAGCTTGAGAGCTTTGTCCACTTCTTCTTCTCCTCTATTTCGTCTGGGCTTCTTACCTCTTTCTTCTCTACCCAAGTTCCACTCCATTTGTATCATTCTTCTTGATCTTTGGAGGTGTTTGTTGGCTGATTTGGGAGCATTTGCTGGAGGAGTTTGGTTGGACGTTTGGACCTTCTTGCTGTGGTGGACCTTCGGTTACCTAGCCCTAAGCACATATTTTACTTAACCTACATTTTGATGCATGTGAGGAAACCGTTATGTCGGTTGTTCTGAGGATAACGACTTTTTTATTTCTTTTGTTTCTTTTGATCTCTCTTTTAGTTTTTATCAGTCGGTTTTTGTGCTAATAGATGATTGCTACTATTTGAATCGAGTTTGGTTATAGTTTTGCCCATCGTTCTCCTTGTTTGACATTTTCTATCTAGTGCGCTCGCATCAAGTTTGGTATCAGAGCAAGTTTTTATCCTTGGTTGGTGTGATTTTTGTTGGCATATTGTTTCTGTTTGGTGGATTTTTTCTAATTTCTAAGATGGCTAATAATCCAGGGGATTGGCAAAATCTTATGCAACAACTGAATCATTTGCAACAACAAATTAGCACTATGGCTGAAACAATTGAGAATTTGAATGTTAATAACGCTAATGCTAATCCTAATGTTCAAACTTCTTAAAGTGAAGAAGAGGTTCCTAGAAATCAACATTGGCAACAAAGAAATTTGGACTATGAAATTAAAATTGATGTTCCTAACTTTGAGGGTAAGCTACAACCCGATCAATTTCTTGAATGGGTAGAAAAGATGGATCTGTTTTTTGAATGAAAAGAAATACCTGATAATAGGAAAGTTCGCTTTGCTAGCTTAAAACTTTCTGGTCATGCCTAAACCTGGTTGAAAAACTTTCAAAATAATAAACTTAGGAGGGGAAAAGAAAAAGTCCAAAACTGAGAAAGAATGAAGGGGAAAATGAAATGAAAATTCTTGCCAACTGATTATGCTCGAACAATATTCCAAGAATTTAATAGCTTGAAACAAGGAAATCAATCTATTGAAGAATACACCGAAATATTTTACAAACTTCAATCCAGAAACGATTTAGAAGAATCTGAAGAAAAAACTGTTTCAAGATACATCAATGGCTTAAAGTGGTCAATCCAAAATCAACTCAACTTGCATCATATCATAAAAACTGACGAAGCATATCGTATAATACTAAAATTGGAAAAGCAACATCTAAGAGAAAGGGGCCACAATAAAGTAATGGAAACATATAAACGACGACCAACTGGTGAGGTTAAAACTCAATTTCAAAATTCTGGGGGAACAGCTGGTGTGAAAGTTCAAACTTTTGAAAATCAAAATGCTGATAAAGGAAAAGGGATTATGGGTGCTAAGCCGACTGATCAACCTATATTAATAGGACCATGCTATAAATGCGGGCTTTATGGTCATCTCTCTACCACTTGTAGGTAAAACAATCTACCTAGAAACAATCTCATTGAAAACGATGAAAATTTGGAGGAATAAGAAGTAAATGAAACTGAATCTGAAAATGACAATGAAATAGAAAAGGTTGATGTTGAAGGAGATGAAGGTGAAGAGTTTTTGGTAATACGACAAGTCTTAACAACTAAAATTGACAAATGAGATAGGTGGCTAAGAAGAAACATATTCAAAACAACTTGCACAACCGAAGGAAAAATCTGCACTCTTATGATAGATAGTGGGAGTTCTGGAAATTTTGTGTCTCAAAAAATGATTGATAAGCTTAAAATAAAATCAACACCACTTGTCAAATCCTATAAAATCTCTTGGTTCAAAGAAGGGGTGAGGTTCCAATCATTAAACAATGTACTGTCAATTTGTCAATTGGAGGTTCTTTGAAAGATTAAGTTGTTTTTGATGTTGTGCCTCTTGAAGTTTGCCATATTTTGTTAGGACGACCTTGACAATATGAGCACAAAACTATTCACAATGGAGAGAAAAACACATATACTTTGATGCAAAATAATAAGGAGTTTACTCTTCATCCACAAAAAAATGCCGGATTCGCCTGTTAAGAAAAACACAGTTGCCAAAATTACTTCTCCTGAATTGCTTTTAAATGCTAATGATTTGAAACATTATGTAGTTGCTTATTTGGTTTTGGGAAAAGAATCTGATACTGCTTTTCAAATCCCTAAAGAAATGCAAGCTTCAATTGATGAGTTTTCTGATATAACTCCTGATGAGTTGCCAATTGGGTTTCCTCATATGCAAAATATTCAACATCATATTGATCTAATTCTTGGAGTCACTTTGCCTGACCTTACTCATTACAGAATGAGTCCTTCTGAACATGCTGAACTTTTTAAGCAAGTGACTGATTTGTTAAAAAAAGGGTTGATTCAAGATAGTTTAAGTCCCTGTGCTGTGTCTGCTTTATTAACACCAAAAAAAGATAGAACATGGAGGATGTGTGTGGATAGTAGGGCAATAAACAAAATCACCATTAAATATCGATTTCCAATTTCTAGACTGGATGACATGCTTGATATGCTAATTGGTGCCAAAATCTTTTCTAAAATTGATTTGAGAAGTGGGTATCATCAAATAAGAATAAGGTCTGGTGATGAATGAAAAACTGCTTTTAAAACTAAAAAGGGTTTGTATGAATGGCTTGTGATGTCTTTTGGGCTTTCAAATGCTCTGAGTACTTTTATGAGAACTATGAATCATGTTTTAAAATCTCTTATTGGAAAGTTTGTTGTGGTTTATTTCGACGACATTTTGATTTATAGCATTCATCCTTCTGAACACTTAAATCATGTAAGGCAAGTGTTGCAAATTCTAAGGAAACAACATCTTTTCATCAATCTTAAAAAATGTTCCTTCATGACTTCGAGTTTGAGATTATTGGGTTTTATTATTTCTGCTGAGGGGATAAAAGTGGATCCGATAAAAATAGAAGCAATTCAAAATTGGCCGATTCCTAAAAACATAAGCGAGGTGAGAGGATTTCATGGCTTGGCTTCTTTCTATAGAAGGTTTATAAAGAACTTCAGTTCTCTGATTGCTCATATTACTGATTGTTTGAAAAAAGGATTTTTAGGTGGACACCTCAAGCTGAAAAAACTTTTGAAATCATCAAGGCAAAAATAAGTCAAGCTCCCATTCTTAGCTTACCAAAATTTAAAAACATTTTTGAAGTTGATTGCGATGCATCTTATGTTGGTATTGGTGCTGTGCTTAGTCAAGAGGGAAAACCTGTTGCTTAATTTAGTGAAAAACTGAATGAAACTAGATCCAAATATTTTACTTATAATTTGGAGTTTTATGCTATTGTTCAAGCTATAAAATTCTAGAGGTGTTATTTGATTCAAAGAGAATTTGTTCTAAATACTGATCATGAAGCACTTCGTTTTTTGGGCTCTCAAAAAAATTTGAATAAGAGGCATGCCAAATGGGTTTCATTTTTATGAGTATTGATGTAGACAAGGGGGGGTCAACCCATGTCCAAAATAATATGAATTTTGGCTTCCCTTGAGTCTACTAGCTCAATCAAAATTGAGCTGAAATTTTAGCTAATTTATGAGCTGGTCTTTAGTTCATTTATTGAACTAAGGGTTAGCTCATTATTAGCTATGATTTTATCTCATAGTTATCTTTTTATTAAATGTATTTTTATGTTTTAATGTTTTAAGTTTTAATGTCTTAAAGTTGTCTCTTGGGTTTCCAAAAAGGGCTTTTGGAATCCCAAGATATTTGTTTAGTCTTCCCATGGTGGCCCCTTGAATTCCACCATGGCTTTTTGTGCTTTTGCCTCCTTGGATTCCGGCTGGCTGTTGGTTTCCCGTGTGTGGGCTCCGAAAATTCGACCCCGGCCTCCGCTCGCTTTTCTTATTCGGCGAGGGAGTTTTAACGAGTTAAGTTCCGGGGTAAATTTTGGAAGGCAGATGGGTTTGCAGATAAGACACTACCCAGAGATTTCGCCCTCATTTTGCGAGGACTTTATGATCTGAGTTCTGGTTTCCTATAGGCGCAAGCCCCTATAGTTAATTATCCCTCTCGATCACAAGAGAGAACTTTCGATTAAGGCTAGTCGTCAATCAGATATGTATAAAATACGTGTTATCTGGCATATAGTAGCAACATAGGTTTGGAATGTTGGAAAATGGTTGGAAATTGAAGAGTTGGGTTTGAAAGATTTGAAGATTTGGATTGGGATATTTAGGAAAATTTTATATTTAAAAAAAGAAATTTCACCATCTAGCACTTAAAGCGGATGGTGGGGGAATGGATGATGGACCCGATCAAGATCCCATGGTTCCGTCGTCCCGGGCCATCGTGGTCCCTGGTCTACTTAGTCAGAGGAGGTAGTCGACCCAACCTGACAGAAGGATCCTTGTCGGCAGCCATGGGTTGCTTCGTCCAAGGGGACCTTGTAGACCGGGGTTGAATGTTTGTCTAAGGGGATAAATTTGAATCCACCTTAGCTAACAAAGGGCTTTGTGCCCTATCGATCATATCCTATTGATTCATATCTCAAGGATTTAACGCCATTAAGGAACGTATTGGCTCTGGCCATAACCGCTATCTGTGGTGCCATTTGGCGGCAAAACCACTTGTTCAGAGGGCCCCGGGTCATAACCGTTTACATGCAGTGCCATTTGGCGGCGAAACTGCCGGTTAGTGGACACGTACCACGTCCTTACTGGCAATAGATTATTTGAGAATGGATCCTAGTGATATTTTCGACTAGGCATTTCGCTCTTTGTGAGCTGAAGTTGATTTTAATTTGTCCACCTCGACAAACTGTTGTGGAGAGTGGATGAATTTTGCTTTAAGTGATTAATGATTGGATTTCATATTTTAAATATTTTTGGGATTTTTAGATTTTTTGGGTTTTTGAGATTTTTAAGGAGTTTTTTGAGTTTTTGGATGGAGCTTGGAAGATATTTGGATATTTGGGAGCCATTTGAAATGTTTGTGAGCCCCTCCGGTTGAAATAAACATTCAACACGGCCATCATCGGGGTGTTTGGGGGTCATTTCTTTCTATAGATTGAACCTTGTCAACTCTGTTGGGCTATTGACAGAGGATCGGGTTTCGTAGGCTTTGTGCCTTTATTAGTGAATTCATATTATTGTAGGTCTTGAAGGCCTAATATGAATGTTTTAAAGCAAATATACTGGTCACCACAACTTTATATTTGCTTAATAGTTCGAACCCTGTCAACTTCTATTAACCCGTATAGAAGGATCGGTTTCGAACTTGAATTCACTTGTCAACCCGCGCAGCATCCCTAGACGTCACGTGTGTACCAATAACACGCTCGCCGGGGCCCATGCGAGTTTGGATTATATTTTCCCCCTTTAGTGTACCTATGTGTATACAATTTATAGTGCACGTGCAGGGGATATTTTTGGAATATTTATAAACGCCTTATGTCTGCTTGTATGGAGGTTGCAGATCCGGTGGCGTGGCGTTTTGATGTTGACTCCCCCTTTCTCAATCACCGGGGAGATCTTCTGAACTTTGAAGTTCGCTGCTTTGTACAAGTAGACTGTCGTGCACTATTTGTTGATTTCATAGTGCACTAACTAATCTCCTGCTTTGGTTATTTGTTCACTCTACATTGGTTTGTTATTCATAATCAATGTGCTCTGTATCATTACTTACAATGATATTTATTGAAGAGAACTTTGGACCAACACTAGCAATCAAAGTGTATTCTTCCGTCATTTCCTTCTTTCATTATTTATAGGTAGGACATGCTTGGAACATGTTCATCACAACCCTCTTACTTATGTCTATTGATCTCTCATTAGACTCAAAGGCTTCAATAGTTTATACAATCTTGATGCAACTATGTATAAATTATCTTAATTTCACCATTCATGGATGTGATGTTAGAGATTTCCCGCACCACGAGTCTTCATTTGCTTGCATCCTATTCGGATGTTGTAAGTTGATTGATCTCCACTTTTGTTTACAATCATTTATAAGCGTTGCTATGTTCATTATATATTGTAGAAGATCGATGTATTTTCTTTGTGAATTTGATCTTTAATGTTTATAGAATATGGTGTGCTTGATTGTATGACGTTGTAGTAATTGTCATGCCTCTTTTGCATTCTGTTTATGGTTCATGTGCATCATACTCACCTTGTCCCCATAAATGAGTTTTTGTGTCTTTATGAAAATCTTGTGTTCATGCTCATCAACAATCACATCCAACAATAGTTCTCCCTTTTAATGCTTTCAAGCTCTTCTAACATAGACTTGTGAGTTGATCGATATGAATACCACTAGTTTCATATTATTTCTATGTGGACTAAAGGTTCTGCAACATTTCTTACAATCAAGCTGTATGTTCATATTGCTCGTGATCACACCTTTTTGGAATTGAATTGCTGTTGATAAGAGACATAGCATTACATCCTTTCATTCAATTGAGATGATCGTTGTAGGCTAATTATGATTGCTCAAATAAGCTTTTTATCAAAGCTTGTAGCGACTTTGTGTGTGAGTCTTTGCTTGAAAATAAGTTGAACCACAAGCTCATTTAGCACTATTTGATTGTATTTTCATTTGATTCTTGCTTGAACATTGACCAAGCTTGGATGCTCTCCTTCACAAGTCCCTTGTCATATGTTAAGATTTGTTCCAAAATTCTCCACAAATCTATTTGGCACTTGCTTACAAATTGAAATGATTCTTTCTTAATCTTTATTAAGAACTTAGTGATATGATTCAAATTCAAGTTCACAAGTTTATATTGTTCATTCAATGTTCAAATCAATGTGCAAGTTCAATTCAAGTCCTCTGTAGTCTTTGTTCAGTTCAAGTTCTTTGCACCAAGTTCATTTGAGTTCAATCAAGTTCAAATAGTTCAAATCTTGTCCAAGTCCCCTGTGGTCCAACCCAAGTCTTTGAGTGAGTTCAAAGTTTACAAGTGCAAGTTTGAGTCAAATGTGTTCAATCAAGTCCAATAAATGTCCTTTATGATCGCCCAAATTTTGCTCATTTATTTGAATTTGAGTTTAATTCATTTCATTTGGTTAAAGTTTGTTTAAGTTTTAAGTTCATGTCAAGTTCAAGTTTTAGTCAAAATTCTTTCTTTTTGTCCAAGTCCAATGCAGTCCAAAAGTTTACAAGTCCTTGTCTTTTTCAGACAAAATTTCGGCAGCCTCCCGGCGTCTCCCCCTTTTAGGGGAAAAACTACGGGAAACTGGGCCATCCCACCACGCTACTCGAGCGTGTATGGTAGGTGTCGGGAGGACACCGGGCCGTACATCTTTCATCCCACCACGCTACGCGAGCGTGTATGGGGTCTTCAAAAGTACACGTACGAAGAACACAAGTAGATCTCCCCACCACGCTACAAGAGCGTGTATAGGGCTTTCCCATTTCGTCGTATGCGTCGCACCGGGCTCCCTCCTACCGTGCTACGAGAGCGCGTATAGGTGGTTCTCCGGTCCGCAGCAAACACCGAAATGAGAATATGAGTTTTAGGTGATTACCCGTCTTGTCATAGGTATCGCACCGGGCTCCCTCCCACCGTGTTACGAGAGCGCGTATAGGTGGTTCCCCGGTCCGCCACAAACGACGAGAATCGGAAATCTGAGTTTTAGAAGTTTATACCTTCGGGGTCGGCGACGATGTTGAAAAAAGGAAGTGTACAACATTCCACCACTTTTATTCTCTCTCTTTTTTTTTTTGAATCTCTCTTTTCTTTTTTTTTACCTCCTCTTCTTTCCCTTCTTTTTTTTTTACCATACATACATATACACAAATATATACAGATATACATATCTAAAACTAATGACAAACATAAACATCATTAATTACAATCATTGAATAAAAACAAAAAAACTCAATAATGCTAGCTAATTCTCAAGAATGAAGCTTGCTGTTAACAGACCTGGGCCAAACAGATTCAATAGATTTCCTTTTTTTTTTTTTAGTTAAATTTATGGGCTGAATTTGCTACTGGAATGGGCTGGATTAGAGAGGTTATAGAGGGAACTAACTAGGTGGACCAAAGTGTACTGATTTTAGAAAGGGTTTGCTGGGCTATTGGGATTCAGCTGAGTTTGCTCTTTGGGAGATCAAGTGGGTTGCAGGTTTTATGCAAATAAGGCTTTTGTGTGGAAGAAATGTGGGCTGTTGATTTGAAGGTGGAATGAGGTAGTAGATTGTTTGGACTGAATTGGTTTAGGTTTGTGGGCTGAATGTAGCAGATTTAGAAGGTTTATGTAGTGGGCTTTAGATGTTAGGCTAGGTAGGCTGATTTGAAGGCAGTTTGGAACAGGTTTTGGGCTGATTTTGATGGAGTTTGGGTTGCTGTTAAATGGAATGGACAACAAGAGTGTGAGGGGAATTGAGTTTGGTGGCTATTTTGGAATGGACTTGGTGTGATTTGCTGAAATAAACAAATTTATATGAAATGGGCTTGCTGTAGTAAAATGTAAGAGATTTGGGAGGGGGTGCTTTTGATAATGAAAAAGGCTGTAGATGGGCTATGTTTTCCTCCTCCTTTTTTATTGTGCTGTAGAGATGCAGTATCTGGTGTTGGAATGCAAGCAAAGCTTCACACTGGGTAGCTCCCAGATAAAACAACAAATAATAATGAGAGTCAAAGGCTGCTGCGGGTAGGCTGCTAAGTCGTTGAAATGATTTCAGCAAAATGCACTGAAAAATAAAGCTGTTGAGGGAAAACAGGACAAATAGCTCTGTGATTCTCACGTGAGGAAGGATAGAATGGGTTTTAAAGTTGTCTCTTGGGTTTCCAAAAAGGGCTTTTGGAATCCCAAGATATTTGTTTAGTCTTCCCATGGTGGCTCCTTGAATTCCACCATGGCTTTTTGTGCTTTTGCCTCCTTGGATTCCGGCTGGCTGTTGGTTTCCCGTGCTTGGGCTCCTCCCGTGACCGTGGCCCCTTGGTTCCCGTGCGGCCTCCTTGGCTCCCGCGGCTGCCACTTCGGTTCTTGGGTTTGGGATGTTTTTCCTTGCAAAACATTTATGTTTTTTAATGTTTGTATTTTAGAATTCCTATGGGAGTTTAATGTTATGTGTCTCTTGGTATTCCTCTTTCATACCTATAAATATGGGAGGATTTGTTATGTTTGAAGTTAGTAGAAGTGAATGAAATGTTATTTTTGGAAAAGCTATAACCTGCGGGTTTGCTTTGGAAATCCTGCGGGCTCTTTCCACTCTTCTTTCTCATCCCCTCCGGAAATCCTGCGGTCTCTTTCCAACCTTTCTTCTCGGGCTTCTAACCTCTTTCGTCTCTCTGCAAGTGCCACTCCATCTGTATCTTTTTTCTCCAAGTGCAACGACTTTAGGGTGTCGTCATTTTATTTGGAGTCTTGTTTATAAGTTTTTTATTTATGTCAAATTTGAAATGTAAGAGTTTGTTCTCTCTCTTACTAGTCTTTTTTCAGGTCGTCGTCATCGTAGTATTTCTTTTTCTTCTTGTGATAAAAAAATATAGGGTCCCCTATATTTTTTGATCGCATCAAGTATACTTTTTATATCAAACATAAAATTGGTGTTTTGAATAAGATTGCTGATGCTTTAAGTAGGAGATCTCATTTGTTGGTAACTGTTTATCTAACTACACATCTTTTGATTTTTTGAAAGATACTTATGCAAGTGATTATGATTTTAAGAGTATTTGGGATTCTTGTCTTACTTCTGGAACTGATCATTCTACTCAATTTGTTATTCATAAAGGTTTTTGTTTAAGAGATCGAGACTTTGCATAACTAAAAATTCTTTAAGAGAAGAACTTGTAAAAGAATTGCATAGTGGAGGTTTGGGTGGACATTTTGGGCAAGGGAAAACAATTGTTTTGGTTGAAGAAAAATATTTTTGGCCTCTTATGAGAAAGCACATTGCTAAGTTGGTTAAACAATGTAAAATATGTCAGGCTTTCAAGGGAACTTCACAAAATTCTGGTTTGTATACTCCTCTACCTATTCCAAACAAACCGTGGGAGGATATTTCTATTGATTTCATTTTGGGCTTGCCTGTTACTATTCAAAAATTTGATTATGTTTTTGTGGTGGTAGATCGTTTTAGCAAAATGACATATTTTATTCCTTGCAAGAAAACCTCTGATGCTTCTTACATTGCTGATCTGTTTTCTAAAGAAAATGTTATTCTTCATGGTGTTCCTCGTACTTTTACTTCTGATCAATACACTAGATTTTTGAGTCATTTTTTGAGAACTCATTGGGCAAAACTTGGGACTACTCTTCAATTTAGTAGTGCATATCATCCTCAAACTGATGGGAAAACTGAAGTTGTCAATCGAAGCTTAGGAAATTTATTAAGATGTCTTGCTGGGGAAAAACCATTCCCAATGGAATTTAGTCTTGCCTCAAGCTGAGTTTGCTTACAATAATTTTGTTAATCGTTCAACTGGTAAAACTCCTTTTGAAAATTTTTATGGACAACCTATTCCTCATATTTTAGATAGAAACTGCTTGCCATTACCTAACAAAATTAGTGCTAAAGCTTTTGAGACTTTTGACCACATAAAGACTGTTCAACAGCAAGTCATTGAAAAACTCCAAAAAGCTAATGCTAAGTACAAATCTACTGCTGATAAACATCAAAAAGAGGTTATTTTCAAAAAAGGTGATTTGGTTATGGCTTACTTTCGTCGCAAACGATTTCCTGTTGGTACTTTTAGAAAGTTAAGCAGAAAGAGATTTGGGCCATTTCGTGTACTTCGGAAATTAGGCACAAATGCCTATCTGTTAGATCTACCTATTTCTGTTGGCACTTCTCCTGTATTTAATGTTTCTGATCTTTCTTTATATGAAGGAAATTCTGATGATTCTGTAGAAATTGAAACTTTGCCACTCTCCACTTCTATGACAAAAACTGAATAACAGATTGAATACATTATTGATGTCAAAATTTCTAAAACAAGGCATGGTGAGCATAAGAGATTCTTAGCAAAATGGAAGAATCGACCTCTAACCGACTGTACTTGGATGGACGCTAAAGAGCTAAAACGACGTCATCCTGATCTTTTTCAAAAAGTTACTGAAGCTTTCTCATCCGGAGGTGAGACCCTCCCACCAGTAGGGAATTGATGCAATCATAATTTCTGTATTTTCATTTTCGAATATTGAACATTAGTTTTTAATTTAGTTTGATATTTTTTTAGCTATCCAATGATGGGAAAGCATCCAATGATCATGGTATGTTGTGCTAGGGCTTTGGTAGACCTTTGGTTTGCTAGCTTTGTGCGTCCTTTGGGCTGCTGCTGGTTCTCGGGTTGGCTTATGGTTCTTAGTGCTGAAGCTTTTGAGACTTTTGACCACATAAAGACTGTCCAACAGCAAGTCCTTGAAAAACTCCAAAAAGCTAATGCTAAGTACAAATCTACTGCTGATAAACATCGAAAAGAGGTTATTTTCAAAAAAGGTGATTTGGTTATGGCTTACTTTCGTCGCAAACGATTTCCTGTTGGTACTTTTAGAAAGTTAAGCAGAATGTACTTCGAAAATTAGGCACAAATGCCTATCTGTTAGATCTACCTATTTCTGTTGGACTTCTCCTGTATTTAATGTTTCTGATCTTTCTTTATATGAAGGAAATTCTGATGATTCTGTAGAAATTGAAACTTTGCCACTCTCCACTTTTATGGCAAAGACTGAAGAACAGATTGAAGACATTATTGATGTCAAAATTTCTAAAACAAGGCATGGTGAGCATAAGAGATTCTTAGCAAAATGGAAGAATCGACCTCTAACCGACTGTACTTGGATGGACGCTAAAGAGCTAAAACGACGCATCCCGATCTTTTTCAAAAAGTTACTGAAGCTTTCTCATCCGGAGGTGAGACTCTCTCACCAGTAGGGAATTGATGCAATCATAATTTCTGTATTTTCATTATCGAATATTGAACATTAGTTTTTAATTTAGTTTGATATTTTTTTAGCTATCCAATGATGGGAAAGCATCCAATGATCATGATATGTTGTGCTAGGGCTTTGGTAGACCTTTGGTTTGCTAGCTTTGTGCGTCCTTTGGGCTGCTGCTGGTTCTTGGGTTGGCTTATGGTTCTTAGTTGAGCTTATGATGATATTGGGAGGTGGAGGTTTATTGGAGTTGAGCTTTATTTTTTCTAAGTTGTTAGCTCATTTATGTTGAGCTGAAGTTTAGTTCATTTATTGGGGGATTTATTGAACTACCTAGCTCATTAATCTATAAAGGTATGCTCTTAAATCTTGGATTCATTTTGGAGTGGACTTGTCTCTTCTCTTGATGTGGACATCAGACCCTTAATGTTCCATCAGAGATGTGGCCAATGATCGACGGCTATGATGACGCCTTTTTTTAATTATATGTGATGTATTAATTTATTTTCTGTCTTTTTTCCATTTATGCCCTTACTTAAGGGATTAGTTCTTTGTAAGCCTCGAGGGCATTGTTGTCTTCTATTTTTCCCTCGTATTTGTCTATTTAAATCCCTCCTCTTCTTGGAGAAGGGCTAATGATGATTAATATGAAATTTTCAGCTTGTGCTTATGGATCTCTTTGTGAGTTATAAATTTTCTCTCTTTGGATGATCTCTTAGTGAGTTCGTGAGAGCCTGAAAGGAGAGGCCCAAGTGGGGCAAAAGCAGTACCCGTCAATCTTGGTGGATTCCAAGGTTCGCGGTTTTCTTATCTTTCTTTTTTATTTTATTTTTCTTCTTGCATCGAATTCCCTCCATTTTCATTCCGCCACCAAAATACCCCTTGATCCCCACCAAATTCCCCCTCCACAATTCCACCCGCTGGCCTAGCTCCTAGCCAAAGCCAAACCCGCCTCTTCCCTCTTGACCGCCGGCCCCACCCACACCTCAAATCATTATGATGATTTTAATCGTCATAATGACTCCCTAAATTGGCTCTTGCAATAAAGAAAGGAGTTAGGAAATTTTGAAATTCAAAAAAAAAAAAAAACTTTCCTTATTTGCAAAACCCAATTAAGGAAAGTTTTCAAAATTTGAATCCAATCTAAATTCAATTTGGAGAGGACTCATTATTTTCCCTTCTAATTGGCCAAGCTTGTTTTGGAAACTCATAAAACATTTACTACCATCCCCTCCCTCCTCTTCATGCCGCCGGCCACCATTAATGGGCTCCCCATTAATTCCCATTTAAAGCTCTCTATCTCTAATTAATTTGAATTCAAATTTCAAATTAGTTCCCTCTTATTCTATTCAAAATCTGAAATTATTTTCAGATTTGGATGGAAGCATTTCTCTCTCCAATTAAACCTAAATTCCGCAATTAATACCCATTAATCCCCTCCTACAGCAGCCGCCCCCCTAGTGGCCCAATTTGGAATTAGTTTGAATTCTAATTCAATTCCCATCCTCTTTTTGAAAACCTGAAATTTATTTCAGGTTCCCTATTACGTTTTTCCTCTTTGTCCGAAATTTTGTATCAAAACTGCTGGATTAATTCCTGCATTAATTCCTGGACGTTACCTTGCTGCCCTGGAATTCCAGCAAAGGAAATTCACTGTGCAACTGCCAGAATTTTTCCATTGTTGCCCAACGTGTGCTGTCCAGATTTTCTCAGCCAAACAATTTGCTTCCTAGCCGCTTAGAAGGATCCCCAACTGCTGTCCAAGACTCCCTTGACTCAAAACTGCTACTGTCCTGAACTTCAGCCTCAGGAAAACTGCTGTCCAAGATCAAAACTGCTGCTGTTTTGTATTTCTGCACCACATCCTGGCTGTTCCATGCTGCGGGAAGGCTCTTGGTTGCTGCCCACATCTTCCCCAGCATTCAAACGATCTTGTCAGAGTGTGCATATCTCTACTTTGGGTAAACTCTACCCCCAACTTATTTATGTTCTTAGTTTACTTCTCCAATTTGGTTATATTTTGATTCACAAGGATGTTGTTGGTCTCTCCGCTAAAGCCTAGTAATAGGAAGAGTTGAGTGAAGGTTTCCTTGTAGTAGCTAGTGTTTATGTTAAGAAAGGGATTTATTGTTGAGACCATTCATGTATGCAAAAGCAGATTAAATTGATTGATTTTTATGCTCTCAACTTCTATGCACGTAAGTTAACCAATGCTATTTATCACTTTAATATTTTATTTTATCGTTCAAATCAACATGAGATCTTGCTTATTATTATTCTCTAAAACTAAACGTGCAAACGTCGTTACGCATCTTATCTTCCCATGATTGTTCTACATCATCTTGGTATCAGAGCATGGTAGACATTCATGACATGTTAGAAAAACATCCTAGGGTATAACCGTTCATTATTGCTTTAAATTTGCATGCATTTCATTGCGTAGTTTTAATTTATTCCCTGTTTTAGCTGCTGTCCATGCATTTCCTGCCCACTTGCATTTACATTTAAGTCATCCTAACTAGTGTTATTTTGCTGCCATTAAATTTGTAGCATTTCTAAGTGCATAGGACAACCAAACCTTGATTTAACACTGCTATCCTCACTGTTCCTGCAACTGTTAGACGTTGTTTAGGGAATCTAAACACTTGTTTGGCTGCTGCTTTTTAATTCCTGCAGTGTTTAGAGGTCGTGATTGAAGTCCTAATTGCTGTCCACAGCTTAGAAGTCTCCCTACACACTTAGGTTATTATTCCTAGTGGTATTAGATTGCTGTCCACTCAAAAACTGCACCGTTTAGGGGCATTAGAAGCTTGTTTTCTTCGAGTTTAGGTGCTGTCCTTAACTTTACAACCTTCCTAACTTCCTAGATTTTTTAAACCACCTTTGTAGTTTGCTGCCCATTATTTTCCTGCACCTTATAGCAAGTCATAATTATGTTTCCTCCTCGTAGAGTATTACCCCTTACACCCATTCTTCATTAGGCATCACTTGACGCTTCCCAATGGACCCGATAAGACTCCAAAAGAGGTTAGATGACATTCTTCACCTAGTGGGCAATATGACTAGAATTATGACGGAGAAACCCGTTGACTATCCCCACTCTAATTACATGCCCCACTCAGCTTTTCACCCGAGAGTTGAGCCTAGGCCTCCACGACCTCACTTAGAGTCACCTTATCATCTGCCTACCTTTGAAGGTTCCTCGTATCCTTACTACTTTAGGGAATGGGCTAGACAAATAGATGACTATTTTGAATCATGTCATATCCCCAGATTAACATCGCTAAGTCTCACCTTAAAGGTCAGGCTCTTCAATTTTGGATGAAATTGGAAGATCATAAAGAGTCTCGCGGTGAGTACCTTACTTGGAAAGACGAGACGAGAACTTAATTTGAAATACCGACCCTCTACCAGTGACCGCCATCTAGAGCCCCACCCTACTTCTGTTGGAACAAACCATGGACATTACTGGGGTCGAGACCACCCATCCTTTAGTAACGTCAGGGTTGCTGTCCCACCCTGTAGGTCTTCACTTAGTCGTGATGCCCGACCCTTTAGTAGGTCTCCTGTTGGATCAAGCCCATATGACTCCCCACTTAGACCTACTTCTAGTCATCCCAGTCAACCTTTAGCCTCCCTAGTCCTTGACCCTGCAGTATGATTATAATAAAGGAAGACATTAAGACGATGAGGTTCCCTGAACCTGAGACAGAGTGCATCCATTTCGTGGATGCTAGTGATATCACTAATGACGAAGAATTCTTTGAGGATGAAACAAAAGTGATTGAATCAGACTCCAAGAATGACTTAAACCCTGAGCTAAGAAAGTTAGAACCTTTAAACGTCGACACCTTAACCCACCCCGATCCTAGTCTCCCCGATGATAAATCTTTGGACAAAGTATGCCTGGATGAAAGGAATATGATCTTGAAAGAAGCCAATCTGTCCTTGGACACATTGAATTTAAATTCGGAAGATCCTGATTTAGTCACATTACCTACTGAGTTGACTTTGGAGAATCTTGATGGTAATAGTCTCGAGTCGGAAGTGGTTCAACGACACTTACTACCTGATTTAATTCCCGATTTAATTTACCCTAAACCCATTTATCCTGATTCTATTAAGCATAGTACTATGAGTTCGAATGATACTGATTTGGGTCTGAAAGTTTTTGAGCCGAATTTGAGTAATGAATCTCCTTTTGTTTTATTGGAGTCTAGTTTAGGAGTGACTCATCTAGAGTTACATTTTAACAAGTGTGTCTTTCTTGATTGGACTTATCTCTCCATTCCTCGTACCGACAACAACATTAGAGAGAATGTTAGCCCATGCTTTCATGTCACCACTCTAACTGTTGTGCCCACTTCTGTTATGAATACCCTACCCCATTTCTTGAGTCTCATACTTGTTGGTGACTCTTTGGACTATCCTCTTATGGTAGTGAGTCAGGACCCATCTTCTTATCATATTCATGATTCCTCCATCATGTCCTCTATAGTCTTGTTCTCCCCTATTAAGGACCCCCCTTCTCCTAGTTGGATAAATTTGCTAGATTACACTGCTGCCCCGAGAAGACTAACCTCGACCCTAGCTAAAACCTTCTATGAAAGTGCCCTAGTAGCTAAGGATGTCTTTATTGCTCCTCCTACTCTTGTTCCCTTAGACATGGAAACTTTTTGTCCTCTCATTTTGTGATTGATCTGTCTTTATTCCTATCTATGTGTGCTTGTGAGTCAGTATGTTTGTGTGTATTTTTGGTAGTTTGTTTTCTTCCAAAGTTTCCTCTATTTACAACCTTGTGTGATCCCACAATTCATGCCCATCTTCATTGCACCAAGTCTCTTGCATCCACATCTGCATTACATCTGCATGGCTTACATAAGGAAATTGCACGGCCAACCTGAAGAGAGTAATAATAAGTATAAACTTCATGCTGATTCTAAAACGACAATTTAAAACTATTAAGGTTGGTAACTCAGTGATGGTACGGATTCGTCCGAAAATTTACATGTTAGAAGTGCGGGATCATTTAAAATAGTCACTTCAATCCATGACACTACTTACATGATTGGATCTGCCTGCAGAATTCAACGTTCATTCTTTTTTTAACATAAAGATTTAGTAGCCTATGAGGACCCAGAGTTTAAATCCCAAATCCACTTCAAATTAAGCCTTGTGTGACCCCACCCCGTGAGAACCAAGCCTACCTCCACTCCCAAATATTCCTAAAATACCTATAGCGGAAGTGATTAACATGATTCTAAGTGATGACATTATTTCCACAAAAGAGGGTGGACGAAGAAGCTATTTGATAAGGTGGCAAGGTAAACCAAAGATAGAAGATACGTGGATTGATCGAGAGGAGTTACAGAGTTGGATCCAGATTCATTGCGGCTCTACTCGAGCCTTTGAGACACCCACTCGACGGAGTCGAGTTTTCTCCCAGCCGGGGAGAATGATGCGGACATCAGACCCTTAATGTTCCATCAGAGATGTGGCCAATGATCGACGGCTATGATGACGCCTTTTTTTAATTATATGTGATGTATTAATTTATTTTCTGTCTTTTTTCCATTTATGCCCTTACTTAAGGGATTAGTTCTTTGTAAGCCCCGAGGGCATTGTTGTCTTTTATTTTTCCCTCGTATTTGTCTATTTAAATCCCTCCTCTTCTTGGAGAAGGGCTAATGATGATTAATATGAAATTTTCAGCTTGTGCTTATGGATCTCTTTGTGAGTTCTAAATTTTCTCTCTTTGGATGATCTCTTAGTGAGTTCGTGAGGGCCTGAAAGGAGAGGCCCAAGTGGGGCAAAAGCAGTACCCGTCAATCTTGGTGGATTCCAAGGTTCGCGGTTTTCTTATTTTTCTTTTTTCTTTTATTTTTCTTCTTGCATCGAATTCCCTCCATTTTCATTCCGCCACCAAAATACCCCTTGATCCCCACCAAATTCCCCCTCCACAATTCCACCCGCCGGCCTTGCTCCTAGCCAAAGCCAAACCCGCCTCTTCCCTCTTGACCGCCGGCCCCACCCACACCTCAAATCATTATGATGATTTTAATCGTCATAATGACTCCCTAAATTGGCTCTTGCAATAAAGAAAGGAGTTAGGAAATTTTGAAATTCAAAAAAAAAAAAAAAAAAACTTTCCTTATTTGCAAAACCCAATTAAGGAAAGTTTTCAAAATTTGAATCCAATCTAAATTCAATTTGGAGAGGACTCATTATTTTCCCTCCTAATTGGCCAAGCTTGTTTTGGAAACTCATAAAACATTTACTACCATCCCCTCCCTCCTCTTCATGCCGCCGGCCACCATTAATGGGCTCCCCATTAATTCCCATTTAAAGCTCTCTATCTCTAATTAATTTGAATTCAAATTTCAAATTAGTTCCCTCCTATTCTATTCAAAATCTGAAATTATTTTCAGATTTGGATGGAAGCATTTCTCTCTCCAATTAAACCTAAATTCCGCAATTAATACCCATTAATCCCCTCCTACAGCAGCCGCCCCCCTAGTGGCCCAATTTGGAATTAGTTTGAATTCTAATTCAATTCCCATCCTCTTTTTGAAAACCTGAAATTTATTTCAGGTTCCCTATTATGTTTTCCCTCTTTGTCCGAAATTTTGTATCAAAACTGCTGGATTAATTCCTGCATTAATTCCTGGACGTTACCTTGCTGCCCTGGAATTCCAGCAAAGGAAATTTCACTGTGCAACTGCCAGAATTTTTCCATTGTTGCCCAACGTGTGCTGTCCAGATTTTCTCAGCCAAACAACTTGCTTCCCAGCCGCTTAGAAGGATCCCCAACTGCTGTCCAAGACTCCCTTGACTCAAAACTGCTACTGTCCTGAACTTCAGCCTTAGGAAAACTGCTGTCCAAGATCAAAACTGCTGCTGTTTTGTATTTCTGCACCACATCCTGGCTGTTCCATGCTGCGGGAAGGCTCTTGGTTGCTGCCCACATCTTCCCCAGCATTCAAACGATATTGTCAGAGTGTGCATATCTCTACTTTGGGTAAACTCTACCCTCAACTCTTTTATGTTCTTAGTTTACTTCTCCAACTTGGTTATATTTTGATTCACAAGGATGTTGTTTGTCCCTCCGCTAAAGCCTAGTAATAGGAAGAGTTGAATGAAGGTTTCCTTGTAGTAGCTAGTGTTAATGTTAAGAAAGGGATTTATTGTTGAGACCATTCATGTATGCAAAAGCAGATTAAATTGATTGATTTTTATGCTCTCAACTTCTATGCACGTAAGTTAACCAATGCTATTTATCACTTTAATATTTTATTTTATCGTTCAAATCAACATGAGATCTTGCTTATTATTATTCTCTAAAACTAAACGTGCAAACGTCGTTATGCATCTTATCTTCCCATGATTGTTCTACATCATCTCCTCCCCTTTTTCCTTCTCATTTCCCTGTGCTGGGTGAAATCCCGTATCTTTGCCCCTTTGGTTCCTGTGGTTGGCTGTTCGGTTCTCTAGCTGGTTGCTTGGTTTTGTGCTTGGTTGCTCGGTTCCGCGGTTTTTTGCTTAGTTCTGTGAGTTTTCTTCTCTGTTTTGTTGTGCCGTTTGGGAATTGTTATTGTGGCTGTTGGCCTTTCATTTCCCTAAATCTATTTGGTTTATTTGGTGGTGCTATGGCTGTTGTATTCCCCTATCTTGCCTATATATTGAAGATGTATTTTGAGGGGAAAGGTTGTTGAAAATTGTTGAGGAATGTCTCTTTAAAAACCTAAGGGTTTTCTTCTTTGAAAAGCTTGAGAGCTTTGTCTACTTCTTCTTCTCCTCTATTTCGTCTAGACTTCTTACCTCTTTCTTCTCTATGCAAGTTCCACTCTATTTGTATCATTCTTCGTGAGCTTTGGAGGTGTTTGTTGGTTGATTTGGGAGCATTTGCTGGAGGAGTTTGGTTGGACGTTTGGACCTTCTTGCTGTGGTGGACCATCAGTTTGCTAGCCCTAAGCACATATTTTACTTAACCTACATTTCGGTGCATGTGAGGAAACCGTTCTGTCGGTTGTTCTGAGGATAGCGACTTTTTTATTTGTTTTGTTTCTTTTGATCTCTCTTCTAGTTTTTATCCGTTGGTTTTTGTGCTAATAGATGATTGCTACTATTTGAATCGAGTTTGGTTATTGTTTTGCCCATCGTTCTCCTTGTTTGGCATTTTCTATCTATTGCGCTCGCATCAATAACTTATCAATTTCTTATGATATATTGCATAATATTGAATAAAAAAATATAAATATTATGATATTTACATTATTTTTAAAACTTTGTAATGTTGTAGCAATGTTGTCAAATAAGGATAGCATTTTGTCCTCCCACTCACTTAACCTGCGACTATATATTATATATACCAATGTTGTTAAAAAAGGATATAACTATGTCCGCCCACTCACTCACTCACTCAACCTGCGATTCTATATTATATATAACAATGCTTTAAAATAAGTGAAGCTCTCTATCCAACTACTTTCACTCAACCCGTGTAACCCTTTTCTTCTCACAATGCGTTCCAATTTATATTTTTTAATTAGAACAAAAAGATTGCGTCTATATAATTTTTGTATACTTATTGGGCACTTCTACTTCCTTCACAATCAAGCAATATAATAGAATAAAAGGAAGTGTCACATATCTGCTGACAACCAAATTTTCTTTTTAGAACTGAATTTCTCATCTTTCAATTAGAAGAGAGAAGTGTCACTGCCTCTGGATGGATAACCAAACAGTCCTGAAGTGAATTTCCATCTACCCTTCTTCCCATTCTTTTCTCTCCTAATTGTTTCCCACTCTAAAATGCATGTGCAGTTGCACGCATAACGTTTTTTTGCAGTTCAACACTTTCCTATGTTTTGTTAACGTATTACTTTTCTGAATTTAGCTTGGCATTTTAGGTTAATGATAAAATCCATGGTCTTGTTTTCTGCCCTCAAGATATAGACAGCTTGGCAAGTGCTTTCTTACTTCTTATAGAAGATAAAAGGCTGTCAACGATGGCATATTCAGTTGCTAACGAGGGGAGGTTATTGGCTGAAAATATGTTTGCTTCTGATTGTATCATTGATTTTGCAATTCTTCTAGAAAGGATGCTACACTTTCCATCAGATTCATTCCTTCCAGAGTCCGTTTCTCAAATTAAGCAACGAACATGGGCATGGGATTTGCTTGGCAATGAAAATGATCAAAACAATCGTTTTCAACATCAGGGTTCATGGAACTTTTCTGCAATCCAGGACGAAAGAGTACCTGATAAATCTCAAATATGTCCCCAAGTTATTAATGAGTCTACCTCACTGGTCTATCCCACTCAACTTGATTGGAATGATCTCAGCCAGATGGAAATTGCTGAAGATTTTGAGAGACAGGAAATGGAGGAGGTTAGCAGCTTTTTTTCTTTCTAGTGAATTTACTTGTTCTAAGAGGTTTCATTTTTTTTTTCAAGTATCGGTAGATTTGGTACTAAGTGTCTAAAAGGTTACTTGACCCTATCATCACTTATGTTTGGTTCTTCTTTAGATTGCAGAAAGGATGGAAAGAGATTTGGGATCTTGGGAGGATGTATATCGGAATGCCAAAAAGTCTGAAAAGCTTAGATTTGAAGTTAATGAGCGTGATGAAGGTGACCTAGAAAGGACTGGGCAGTCATTGTGTATTTATGAAATTTACAATGGACAAGGAATATGGCCTTTTCTACACCATGGCTCTCTATATCGTGGTATAAGTCTTGTATGTGCACTCCTCCATATAGTTTGACAATTTGTTATTCATGAGCTATGCGCCTTTTTATTAATCATGTTCTTTTTCCTGCATTTGTATGTTTGTTAACTGTTTCTTTTCTCTATTATACCAATTGAAATTTTAGAGAAATTCAAATTTTGATCCATTTATACTGCCTTTAATTAATAAATTTGTATTCAATTTCCTTTAAAAAAGTTTTCTGTGCCTAGGCAGAGGTTTAAGAGGATCCCTACTTGTTTCTTAGTCAGAATATAAGTACACAGAGGAGTCATAAGATCCAGTTACATTTGATTTCTTTTGTTTTATGAGAAAAATTTCTTGGAAGCTTGGACTCATATGCTAGAATGGGGAAAGTAGTTGTCTTTGTGCTGTTTTTTCATCTTTATAGGACTTTGGTCAGCAGGAAATAGTGCCAGCAAAAAGAGCTCTTACAACAAACATACACTGATTAACGAAAGGGAGGGCAGCAACAGGGAAATCCACCTGAGAAACTTTAGCTAGGTTACCAACAATGAAGCTCTTGCTTGGAATGTTGACGTCTTCAGGATGAGGAACTGCTACCAACAACAAAATAGAAGCCGAAGAGAGCTGGAGGTACTTACATCATTGAAAGTATATGGACCGAATTGAGCAGTCAAGAAATAAAACACTTGCAGCCGTGTCAGACTTCTGTAGAGGTTGCTGGAAGAAACCATAGGCCCATAAATATTGATTTGTGGAAAAAAAAAATTGATTTGTGGAAGGGTAAAGTTAGCAGTTCCTGAGGCTTATCATGGAATCTGGGTAGCTGAAGCTTTTCCAATCCATTTTCCAAGTAAATAAATATGAACGTTCCACCATCATTTTTTTGGTCTGCATAAAAGGCTTCTATGTAACAAGTGTCAAAGTTTTCCCTTCACCACAATTTTTCTAATAAAATCAGCTCTCTTAATAATCTAATCTAGAATTCGAAAGACAGGTAAATATTATAAATAGACCACATTCAACATAGAATTATAAGGATAATGCTACCACCCAAGACAAATTTTAACTTTCTCGCTACTCAATTTATGATTTACTCTATTAATGTCAATGATCCAAAAATCTGTTGGAATAGGCTTGTAGCTAACAGGAACATTGAGTTTTTAAAAGTTGTTTTATTTGAAGAACTTAATCATGAAGCAAGTTCCTTTCCATTGCCATCATTCTTGCACAAATAGATTAAAGATAATTTTGGGAGGTTAATATTAAACCAATGATGTCTCATAACCAGAAAAAAAAAAAAAAAAGATTCATAACTTGTTGAAAATTATCACTGCATAAAATCAAGATATCATTGAAAAATTTAATGCTAGTAGGAATATTAGACATTTTATTTGCACCTAACAATCAATCCATTATTAGCCGTAGAGATCATTTTATTTTATGATGAATATTAGCAATAATATTAAAAAGAAAGAAGAAACAGAATTGCTTTGCTGCATCACCTTTGGCATTTGAATTTTTTACCTTATTTCTTATTGACAATAATGATAGCATCTGGATGAATCAGTCTCCTTAATCCAAAGACCAAAGAATAAATTTTCACGGAAAATGTCTTTTAGCAAGTGTGAGGAGAATGAAGTTCCATTCATAGAAATCAAAGGCCCTTTCCAAAATTCATCCTATTGATAAATTTCACACCCTTCTTCTTAAGGCATGAATACATAGTTTTATGGGCAACAATAATGCAGTTTGTTGTATCTCTACTTGAAATGAAAGCACTCAGAGAGAAATACACCAAGTTAAAAATATCTTTATAAATTCTATTAGCAAGATTTTTGTGAATATCTGTAAAAGGCTAATAGATCCGAAATTATTAACCAATTCACAATTATCATTTATAGGAATGAAGCAAATGGTGGTTGAACAGTCTGAAGTCTAGTCATTCTGACGATGATTAGACATAAGTTATTTGTAATGGTTTCCCACATAACTTCAAAGAAATTTATAGGATCGGGACTTGGAGGTTTGTTAGTCCCCATGAAGAAAACCACCTCTTTGATCTCTTCAATGTTAGATCGGGAATCTAAAAATTTCAACAAAACATCAGAAATGTTATGTTATGAGTTCTTTTACCAAAAGGTTTCTTATAAAACTCAGTAAAAGCTGCAGAAATGTCAAGCAATGAGACATGAGCGCATATTCTTCGCCAATCTTTGATTTGTTGAATAAAATTAAGCTTGCTTCTTCCACTGGCTATCTTATGATAATAAGATGTCATATTATCTCCTTCCAAATGCCAATTCACCTTACACCTTTGGTGCAACTAGATTTTATCTTTCATTTTTTATGGCCACTGTTTACCTTGTCACTATACAACATAGTTAATGTGTTCAGTGCTCCTGTTAAAATTATCTCAACAAAATTCCCTCTAAAGGTTTTAACATACCATTATCTATTATAGTCATTGTTAAATCTCAACCTCTCATTATCATGTTAATCCCACGGCTACAAGGAGGGATCCGTCGGAAGCCTGCCTTAATCATGTTGAACACATTCCATAGATGGGCAGCTGATTTAGGAAGAGTAATATTTCATTATTATGTAGTTATTTGTTTCCTTATTAAACATTTTGTGTAGATCTATAAATAGGGATTGTAGTATATAATAAAATTCAAGCTTTTTATCTCATACCTCTCAAATTAACATGGTATCAGAGACTCCTGAGGAATTGAAGAGGAAAACATCACCCTAGACGGCAGTCGCTCCTCGGGGGAGAACGAAGCGAAGCCGACTGAAGCTATGGAAGAAGCAAAGTCTTGCGACGGAAGCCAAGGTTGTAGACAGAGTTGACAACACGGATAGAGCTTGAGGAAGAAATGACCTTCATTGCCGTTGAAGATCTATTGTTGTCGAGCCACCACGCATATACAAGAGGCGGAGATGGGGCTTCGCCCCCAAGGAAGATAGGCCGCCGATAGTGCCAAACGCTGGAGCTACTAGACAACTCCAACACCTTCTCTGGAGAACTCCAGCGTGCCAACCGCAAGTGTGGAAGTTGGGAAGCCGACAGAGGAAGCCGGGACGGAGAGAGAGGGTGAATCATGCCATGTGCGTGCCCTAAGCTACCCGATCCGACTCTTTTAAAAGAGTCGGCTCGGCCTGATTAGTTAAACCAGGAAGTTATATTAAAAAAAAGGAAAACCATCGGCCTTTATTGCCGTGACTAAAGATCGGAGGGATTTTTTTTCGGGGTAGCTCTCATTGCTATCCAAAAAAAGTTTTCATTGCTATCAATGTGAGAAATTAATTCTTCCCAAAGCATTAACCAATTTGAGGATCCTATGGTGCACCAAGGCGAGGTGACCTCAAAAGCATGCAACCTTCCCATTGTCTCAATTGGAAGAACTACCTAAACTGATCTAAATTTGTGAAGACCTATTTAAAGGGGAAAGGAAAAATACACCACCTTCTAAATTTGTGAAGACCTATTTAAAGGGGAAAGGAAAAATAAACCACCTTCTCGGAGGACTAAGAGAAGGATATCATAATTTTTGGGCATGGGAAGAAGCAAACTCCATGATTATGCCATGGTTGTGGAATTTCATGACTTTAAAAATTAGCGATACATTCACGTTCCTTTCCACTGCAAAGGACATATGGGACGCTGCCAAGCAAACCTTTTCCAAAGCTTGGAGATGCGGCTCAAATCTTTGAAATTAAAGTCAAAAGTAGGAAGCACAAAGCAAGGGAGCATATCGTGGCGGAGTATGCCACCCTTCTACAAAATATATGGCAAGAACTTGATCACTACAGATACATAGAAACCAGATGTCCGGAGATGCTGCGATCCTAAAGAACTTTATTGAAAAAGATAGAGTTTATGATTTTGTTGTAGAACTAAATGCAGAATTTGATCAGGTTAGAGTCCAAATCCTTAGCAAAGAGAAGGCAACATCACTTAATGAAACAATTTCTCTCATCCGCACGGAGGAAAGATGACAAGGAGTGATGTTAAAACCAAAGGTCGTTGAAAGTTCAACAATGGTGATGAATAGAGAATCATCATCGAAGGAGAAATGTAAAATTCCTCAAAATTAAAAGATAAAGACTCACATTGATACAGTTATTGCAAGAAGTCAAGACACATAAAAGAAACATGCTGAAAAATACATGAAAAACCCCCCAGTTAGGAGTGGAATCAAAGAACTGAAATAAGGAGCACATCGCATGCCAACAACACTACAAGTCAGCCCAACCCACAAGCACAATCCAGTCTTGGAGAACTCAATAAAGATGACATTGATAAACTGAAACGACTTTTGGTATATCTTGAAAAACTAAATACATTTTCTTCACTTGCACTCTTAGGTAAGTTTTCGATTTTTATTAGTTTAAGTGCCTTTAGAAATCATTTAAAGAAATTATGGATCATTAACTCAGGAGCCACATATCACATGACCCATTCACCTACCGACTTCATCAATTATACTCCTTGCCCAAGCAACAGGAAAATCATCAATGCTGATAGTTCTCTTACCACGGTATCAGGCCAAGGAGATCATATTCACAGTCAAAATAGAGGAAAACTAGATCCAAGAGCACTCAAACGCATCGTTGTTGGTTATTCAACTACCCAAAAATGTTACAAGTGTTATCATCTACTTACAAAGAAAACCTTTGTCTCTGTTGATGTTATCTTTGATGAACAAAATTCATACTTTTTCAAGCCTCATCTTCAGGGGGAGACTGAACTTGAGGAAGATGAGAAAAATGAACTAGCACCTCTTGACCTTCTTCCACCACCTCAAATCAAACCACATGAAAACTAGGATAGGGAAACTAAAGACCAAACTGTCATTAGATTTGGGAAGGTATACTCCAGACGTAAAAGTTTAGATTGTGCTCCAAAGCAGATCTAAGAATCTGAACCGTCTCCTAGAAATAAGGTAAGCTCACCACCTCCCTTATACCCTATAACCAACTCTATATCCTTCAATAATGATGTAGGCTAAGGGGGGGTCAACTCAAACCCAAAATAAGTTGGTTTTGACTTCCGTTGAGCTTACAAGCTCAATAAATTTTGAGCTGTAATTTAGCTCATTTATGAGCTGGTCTTTAGATCATTTATTGAACCAAGGGTTAGCTCATTATTAGCTAAGTTTTAGTTCATTAGTTATCTTAATTAATGTAATTTTTATTTTACTTTTTTATGTTTTAAATTTAAGTTGTCCCTTGGGATTCCAAAATGGCTTTTGGAATCTTAAGGTTGTTTGTTTTCCCGTGCCATGGCTCCTTGGCTTCCACGGTTGGCTGTTTGCATGTCTCGGCTCTTTGGTTCCCACGATGGGCTGTAGGTTTTCAGAGCTGGGGGCCTTCCCGTGGCTTTTGGCGCCTCGGTTATGTGCGGCCTCTTGGGTTCCCGTGGTTGCTTCTGCGGTTCCCTGGCCGGGGTTGTTTTCCCGTGAAAAGTAGGGGGCTTTTCCGTGGCTTGTGGTGCTTGGATTCCTGTGGGAATTCAATTTAGTGTCTGTTTGTATTCCCCTTTTCGTACCTATAAATATGTGAGGTTATGTAATATTTTAAATAGAGATATATGAATTTTTGGAAAAGATATCCTTGGGATTTTCTTGGAGAAGCTTGCGAGCTTTGTCCACCTTCTTCTTCTTCCCTTTTGGAAATCTTGCGAGCTCTTTCCACCCTTCTTCTCGGCTTCTAACCTCTTTCGTCTCTCCGCAAGTGACCACCCAATTTGTATCCTTCTTCTCAAAAGTAAAGCAAGTTTAGGGTGTCCTTTAGAGTCAAGCTTGTAAGAGTTCAAATTTCGTTTGTAAGTCATTTAATTTCTAAGTCTTTCTTTTATTTGAAATGTAAGAGTTTGTTCGTTTAATTACGTAGGACCCTTCTTTTCTTTTTAGTCGGGTCTACTCCTTGTGGGCGGAGGTCCTCGGGTCCCCCCATCCCCGGATTTTTTGCCCGCATCATTTTGGTGTCAGAGCAAGTTAGGAAGTCCTAGGTTGGTTTGTTAAATCTTGTTTTGGTTTGTCAAGTCAAGTCTTGTTGTGAGTTGTGTGAATCTTGTGAGTCTAAGATTTAGATTGAGTCTTTATTTGGGTCAAGTTTATCGTTGAGTCTTTTTTTATTTGAGTCGTTTAAAAAAAAATAGAAAAAGACAAAAATATGGCTTCGTTCAATGAAGAAATCAATCCAGATAGTCCTGATGTCCCACTTTCGTTGGACAGATGGATTCCTACAGAAGGTGATTCTACAGATCCGCTTCAAGACTGATTATACAAGCTTCAATATCACATGTTCTTATGTGATCAGAAATTCGAGAAGTGAAGACGTTTCTCCAAAAACAGTTCGAGAAAGAGCAAGAAGACATTTTGAAAAATGTTTGGAGAAAAGATCAAAGAGTTGGATGATCCGTCTTCACCTCCTCCAAAGAAAGCAAAAGCTAACTCATCGGGAGATGAGTTCTCAAGAAGGGAGTCTGATGTAGGCAAGGGGGGGGGGGGGGTCAACTGATGTAGACAAAGGGGGGGTCAACACAAGTCCAAAATAAATCAAATTTTGGCTTCCCTTGAGTCTAGTAGTTTAACATATTTGAGCTGAACTTTTAGTTCATTTATGAGCTGGACTTTAGTTCATTTATTGAACTAAGGGTTAGCTCATTATGAGCTAATATTTTACTTCATTTATTATCTTTTAATTAAATGTTTTAAAGCTTTTTATATTATAGTCTTTTGGGTTTCCAATGAGACTTTTGGAATCCCAAGTGTGGTGTTTAGTATTCCTATGTATGACCCATTGGTTTCCACCAAGGTCTTAAGATTTTTATGTTTGCCTCTTGGGATCTCACGGCTGGACTCCTCCCGTGGCCGTGGCTCTTTGGTCCGTGCGGTTCCTTCGTTTCCCGTGGCCGTGGCTCTTTGGTCCGTGCGGTTCCTTCGTCTCTCGTGGCTGTCTCCTTGGTTCCTGGTTTGGGTGTTAAACCGAGAGCTTGGGGGGGAGATTCCCATGCTTAGTTTTATGTGTTAAAATTTATGTATGTGTCCTTTTGTATTCCCCTTTCATACCTATAAATATGAGGGGTTATGTAATGTTTTGAATAGTTGAATGTGATATGTGATTTTTGGAAAAAAATCTGTTAACCTGCGGGTTGCTTTGAAATCCTGCGGGCTCTTTCCACCCTTCTTTCTCATCCCCTCCGGAAATCCTGCGGGCTCTTTCCAACCTTTCTTCTCGGGCTTCTAATCTCTTTCGTCTCTCCGCAAGTTCCACTCACCTGTATCCTTCTTCTCTAAGTGAAGCAACTTTAGGGTGTCGTCATTTTGTTTGCAAGAGTCGTTTGTATTAATGTAAGTTTTCTTTTGTTTAGTTTAATTTGAAATGTAAGAGTTTGTTCTTCCGTTTTCTCGTCTTTAGTCGTTTCCGTCCGTAGAGGTCCGTCGTGTCTTTTGTGATCGAAAGATATAGGCCCCCTATATTTTTTGCTCGCATCATGAACTCAAACTCAAAATAAGTTGGTTTTGACTTCCCTTGAGCTTACAATCTCAATAAATTTAGAACTGGAATTTAGCATATTTATGAGCTGGTCTTTAGTTCATTTATTGAACTAAGGGTTAGCTCATTATTAGCTAAGTTTTAGTTCATTAGTTATCTTAATTAATATAATTTTTATTTTAGTTTTTTATGTTTTAAATTTAAGTTGTCCCTTGGGATTCCAAATTTTGGAATCCCAAGGTTGTTTGTTTTCTCGTGCCATGGCTACTTGGCTTCCACGGTTGGCTGTTTGCATGCCTTGGCTCTTTGGTTGCCACGGTGGGCTGTTGGTTTTCCGAGCTGGGGGCCTTCCCGTGGCTTTTGGCGCCTCGGTTCTGTGCGGCCTCTTGGGTTCCCGTGGCTGCTTCTTCGGTTCCCTGGCCGGGCTGTTTTCCCGTGAAAAGCATGGGGCATTTCCGTGGCTTGTGGTGCTTGGATTCCTGTGGGAATTCGATTTAGTGTCTGTTTGTATTCCCCCTTTCATACCTATAAATATGAGGGGTTATGTAATGTTTTAAAGAGAGAGATATGAATTTTTGGAAAAGAAATCCTTGAGATTTTCTTGGAGAAGCTTGCGAGCTTTGTCCACCTTCTTCTTCTTCCCTCTTTGGAAATCTTGCGAGCTCTTTCCACCATTCTTCTCGGCTTCTAACCTCTTTCGTCTCTCCGCAAGTGACCACTCCATCTGTATCCTTCTTCTCAAAAGTAAAACAAGTTTAGGGTGTCCTTTAGAGTCAAGCTTGTAAGAGTTCAAATTTCGTTTCTAAGTCGTTGTTTGTAAGTCTTTTAATTTCTAAGTCTTTCTTTTATTTGAAATGTAAGAGTTTGTTCGTTTAATTATGTAGGAACCTTCTTTTCTTTTTAGTCGGGTCTACTCCTTCTGGGCTGAGGTCCTTGGGTCCCCCCATCCCCCGGATTTTTTGCCCGCATCAAACAAATTCTCATCCTCGCACAAAAATTTCTTGGTTGTACTATAGTTTAGAAGATATCCATATCCCTGAATATATTTCTGAGGTCTTATCTGATGAAAATTGGAAAAATGCCATGATAGATGAAATGTAGGCCATAAAAAAGAACAATACATGGGAGGTCATCAATCTACCGATAGGAAAAAAACAGTCGGCTGTAAATGGGTGTTCAAAATACAAAGTTGATGGCACACTAGAAAGATATGAGACAAGACTAGTGATAAAAGAGTATACTCAAACATATGACATCGACTACCAAGAAACCTTTGCACATGTAGCCATGATGAATACTGTCATAATACTACTCTCACTAGCAGCCAAGTACAACTCGCATCTGGAATAATTGGATGCAAAAAATGCATTCCTGCATAGGGATCTTAAAGAAGAGATATTTATAGAAATACCACTAGGGTTTAAGGAAATATCTGAAGGTAATAGGGTGTGCATATTAAAAAAGGCTCTATATGGGCTCAAACAATCACCAAGAGCCTAGTTCGGAAGATTTTCAAAACTTATGCTTCTTAATGGGTATAAACAAAGTCAAGGGGATCATACATTATTCTTTAAACACTTTGTCTCAAGGGGAGTTATAATATTATTAATATATGTGGTTGATATTATCTAGACTGGAAATAACGAAGAGGAGAAAATTAGTTTAAGGAAAAGTCTTTCCAAGGAATTTGACATTAAAGAACTTGATAGACTAAAATATTTTATCGGAATTGAAGTAGCCTACTCTAGCTAAGGAATTATCATTTAACAACAGAAATATATTAAAGATCTTTTAAAATAAACTGGTAAATTAGCTTGTAAACTAGCACCAACACTAGTAGAACCAAATCTTAAATTAGGGGAAGAAAAAGAAGATCTAGATGTAGATAAATGGTCTTTACCAGAGACTTGTAGGGAAATTGATTTACCTCTCCCACATCAGACTAGATATAGCATTTATCGTAAGCATGGTCAGTTAGTTTATGCAAAATCCAAAGTAGGTTCATATGCAAGCGGTAGACAGAACACTGCACTACCTTAAAAGTAACACAGGGAAAAGGGATATTCTTTAAAAGAGATCGCGGAATAACCCTAGCAGCATACACTTATGCTGATTATGCGGGATCTCCAATAGATAAAAGATCTACCTCTGGATACTGCACATTTCTTGGAGGGAACCTAGTTACATGGATAAACAAGAAACAAAATGTGGTGGCAATATCCAGTGTAGAAGCAGAATATAGAGTTATGACCTTGAGAATATGTGAGTTATTATGGATCAAGATGATTATAGAAGACCTAAGGATCAAGTGGAACAATCCCATGAAGCTACACTGCGACAACAAGTTGACAATCAGCATAGCCCACAATCCAGTCCAACATGACAAGACCAAACACTTAGAAGTGGATCAACATTTTATTAAAGATAAATTAAACAATGGTTTAATATTTATCAACCATGTACCATCGAAAGATCAAGTCGCAGATATCCTCACCAAAGGACTGGATAGCTCTGCCTTTCTCCGAATGATTGCCAAGCTGGGAATGACAGATCTATACTCCCCAGCTTGAGGGGTAGTGTTAAATCTCAGCCTCTCATTTTTATTTTAATCCCACGGCTACAAGGAGGGATCCGTGGGAAGCCCGCCTTAATCACGTTAAACACCTTCCATAATGAGCAAATGATTTATGAAGAGTTGTATTTCATTATTATGTAGTTATTTGTTTTCTTATTAAACATCTTGTATAGATCTATAAATAGGGATTGTAGTGTATAATACAATTCAAGTTTTCCCTCTCATACCTCTCAAATTAACAATCATCTTACATGTGTTGGTTTGATTATGTGTCCTTCATGGCCATCTCATCCCTGGTATTTTCAATTTCCTCATCTATATCTTTTTCTTTTAATATAATCACACATGGAAAACGTAAAGCTTAATTCAATTAGGGAACTAGATCTTCTACAAAGCAGCTGCTTTAAATGTGTGATATTAAAAAACTACCCCCCTGTGAAAATGAAATTAGATTAATAATAATGCTACATTTAATAAAATTTGCAAACTTTCTTTAGTCACAAGTAAATGCTATTGTATTTATCTGTTTTAATAAATTATTCAGTTTGGACTGATACTAATGCAAGGTTTGAAAAATCTCTCAAAGTTTTATTGCTTATTGCGAAAGAAGGGAGTTGCATAATAGCTACAAAAAAGAGATAAAATAGCATGTCTAGATTGATGGAAAGAGGAAATGACAGGCATGTGTTGACCCTCATACTAGTGTCGGGGTCGAGTCGACCGCGCAAGGTGGGTTTTAAAAGAGAAAGAGCTCGAAATCGCGCAAAAACTCACCCGACGTGTGTCGACCGAAAACCCAAAATCGCCGAGACGACCTCTGTTTGCGAAAGGGACAGCGCCGATGCGTCCGGAGCAACTGAAACAGCTAAGATCGACACCCATATTGATGGGGGTTGACGGTCGGCGAAAATTTAAATTTTGGGCGCGCGAATCGAGACGACGACTTGTGCGAGCGGCGACGCGATGACCCACTCGATGCATGATTAAAAAAATTTATTTTATTGTGCAATATAATTAAAAAAAAAATAGAAAAAGGGAGAGAAAGAGGTTTTAAATAAAAAAAAATCAATTTTCCTTTAATAAAAAAATCCTAAAAATACCCAAAATTCCCCCCACTTAACCCCTAAACCCTCATAACTCTCCTAACCGATCCCTCTCCCCATTTTCACGATCAATCTCACGCCTCCCTCTCCCTCATGCGACTCCAAGCCGTCGGCCTCCCTCCAAGCTCTCCAAGCAAGGTAACTTCTCTTCCTCCTCTTCTTCTCCATTTTTCTTCCTCTTTTCTTCTTCCTCCTCCATTCTTCTTCTCCATTTTCTTCTTCTTCTTCCTTCCTTCTTCTTCTTCTCTCCCATTTTTCTTCTTCCCTCATCTTCCCTCCAAGTTTCCCACCATTTCCTTCAATTTTCTTCCTCCCCTCTCTTCTCCTTCCTCTCCTTCATCTTCTTCTTCTTCCTCCAACCTCCCTTTCTCAAGACATACACCAAATCCCTAACCCTAATTTTTCATATCTCCACATCCACTCACTAAACCACCTACTACCCTTCACAAAAAACGCTTCCCTACACCTCATACACCATTCCAACAAATTTTTTTTTCATCCATCACTTTCTCTCTCTAACCTAGAGAGAGAAAATTTTCTCTCTAGAATGAGAGTGAAATCTCTTCATGAATAGCTCCATCTCCACCCAAGCATCTTCCCTATCCACCATACCTCCAAATTCCTTCTCTAGAGAGAAAAAAATTACACACTCTCTCTTTCTCTCTCCAAAATTGAGAAGAGAGGGATTTTCTCTCTAAATCTCTCCTTTCACTTCCTTGCACCTCCTAAACCCTCTCTACACAAATTCCCTTCAAATTCCATCTTTTCCCTCTCTTTCTCTCTCTAGAAAGAGAGTTTCCTTCTCTCTTTCTCTCTCAAAAAATTAGAGAAAGAGAGATTTTCTCTCTCTAACTCCACTCCCCTAATCTCCTACACACTCTAAATCCATTCCACAAGAAAAACCCATAAAATCCTCTCTTTCCCTCTCTTTCCCTCTCTTTCTCTCTCTAGAAAGAGAGCTCTCTTCCTTTTCTCTCTCTGTAGCTTCTTTTTCAAATAAAAATATGATTAATTAAATTGCACAAGTAAATTTTTTTTTTTTAATTATGCATCGCAGGTTCCTACGTCGTCGTCATCCGCCGTCGCCGCCTCGATTGCTGCATACCCAAGGTAAAAATTAGCATTTACATTTCTATGCATGAAATAAGTACTCGTGACCGCTTTTCTTAGCGGGCGAGGAAAAAACTTAAGTACCTGTGACACACTGAGCGAGCGGGAAAATTTGTATGCATGAAAATATAAGTACCCGTGACTGCTTTTCTTAGCAGGCGGGGAAATTTTGTTATTTGTAAAAAAATTATTTAATTAAGTACCCGTCATTGCTTTTAGGCGGGGAAAAATGCTATATTTTAAATCTGCGCTCAAAGACCCCGTGATCGCTTTTCTTAGCGAGCGGGGATTAAAACTGCGGCCGCGGTGTCACTCGACACCTACCGTGACTGCCTTTCTTGGCAGGCGGGAAGGCCTTACACACTCCGAGGCAGCCCCCTACGCGGGGACGACGTCGGAGTGCTGCCAAAATTTTCAACAAGAATCCATGACTTAGAAATTTGTTTTAGCATATACAAGGAGTTCGTGGAGACGCATTCAAATAACCAAAATTTGAACCTAAATGAGAATTTAACTTGAGCTCAACATGGACATTAATTGAACCTGCAAATATTTGACTCAAATTTGAATGAACATAAACTCTAAAGAACTTGGACATGATCTTGTACATTTGAACTCAAGCAAATTGGATCATATGGAGGGCTTCATTTGAACTCGAACTCGTTCGGAACATGACATGAACTTGAGCCTAATCGAATTTGTAACAATTTAAATCAAATTTGAATATTGAAGCAAGGCTCCAACATTTTGAGCTAGAACAAATGCAAAAGAGCAATGATTCAAGATTGTGGCTTGGGACAATTATAAAGAGCTTGACTTGAAAATGATATCAAAATCTTAATGGAATGTTAATGAATTGTCATCTCAAGTTGAATGCAAAATGCTAGCCAAAGAGATCTAAATCACTCATAAACACAAGTTGAAGGACTCAAATAAACATCAAAGGAGAAGCTTTGAAGAATGTGATTTGGAGGATAATCAATGTTCCTATGAAATTATCATTCTAATGAGAATGCGAACGTTAATTAAGGAGGGCAATCCATCCATATCTCATCCAAGCAAGAAATGACTCGTACACAAATTCATTTCAAGATTTGAAATGGAATTTATTTGAGCAACAACGAGCAACTTGTAGTGATCATCTTGATTGAAAAGTTGGAGGAATTTGATATTAATATCATTATACAAATTGCAAATTATCTTTGAAAATAAAGAACTTCCAAGTATGACTCGTTTACAAGAAACCGAAAGATTATGAAAGGTAAGGCTTGATCTTAAAGCCATGATATGAGGACTTTTAGACCCTTAAGTTGATGATTGCACAACAAGGTCAAAAGTGTAAGATTCTAAAGAACAAGGTTCTAGATCTTTAAACCAACAACTCCGACAAGAAAGTAAAAAAATTCATGGCACGCAAAAGTTCATCACATATACAACAGTAGACCTACAAGTTAGAGAGGTGATGACAAGAGCCTTGCAATGCATACAGTGGTCCCATTTACAAGCAAGTGGAGGTAGATGCATTGTAAATATAACAAATATTCTACAAATACAAGAGACTCATTATACATACAAGATGTTTTCTACAAATAGGGTGCCAAATGACGACAACAAAAGCAAATTCCTATGGGTCCTTGCAGAAGACCCCTCATTTACACTAGACATCATATACGAGTAGAATGTCAAAAGATTATAGCAAAAGCAAACTTCTACGAGTTGTTATAGGAAGCTTGTTGTGCATACAACATGCTATCATGAGTGAATACCAAAGAAGCACAGTAGATGTCAGCATCTACAGGTAAAGACAGGAGATTAGTTAGTGCACTACAATCTATATGCACAAATCATGTAAGTAGTGCACGACAATCTACCTGTACAAAGCAGCGAGCAACTTTATTCATAAGCTGCTACGCCCCGCCACCGGATCTGCATCACAAATACAAGCAGACAGAAGGCGTCTACAAGTTGCAATGCCCCGCCACCGGATCTGCATCATAAATACAAGCAGACAGAAGGCGTCTACAAGTTGCAATGCCCCGCCACCGGATCCGCAACACTCGTACTAGCGGACAGAAGGCGTACATAATCTCTCAAATGAAATATTATGTGCATTCAAGTAACAATTACTTGCACAACTAACATATTTCAAAATCCCCCTGCACTTACACCGTAGTTTGTATACACATAGGTACACTAAGGGGGAAAATACGATCTCGACACGCATGGGCCCCGGCGAGCGTGTTATTGGTACACACGTGACGTCTAGGGATGTTGCGCGGGTTGAGAAGTGAATTCTAGTTCGAACCCGATCTTCCTATATGGGTCAATAGGAGTCGACAAGGTTCGAACTCTCAAACAAATATACGGTTGCTACGACCGGTATATTTGTCTTAATACATTCATCTTAGGCCTTTAAGGCCTATAACAAAGAGAATTCACTGATGAGGGCATAAAGCCTACGAAACCCGATCCTCTGTCAACATCCCGACAGAGTTGACAAGGTTCAATCCATAAAAAGAAATGACCCCCAAACACCCCGATGATGGCCGTGTTTAATGTTTATCTCAACCGGAGGGGTTCACAAACATTTCAAATGATTCCCAAATATTTTCCAAAGCTCCACCCAAATATCCACGAAAACCCAAAAATCCTGAAAATCCCAAAATTCAAAAATATTTAAAATTGAAATAAATCCATCAAACACTTAAAGCAAAATCCATCCACCCTCCGCAATAGTTTGTCGGGGTGGACAAATTCAAATAAACTCTAGCTCACAAAGAGCCAAATGCCTAGTCGAAAATATCACTAGGATCCATTCTCAAACAATCTCTTGCTAGTAAGGACGTGGTACGTGTCCTCTAACCGGCAGTTTCGCCGCCAAATGGCACTGCAGGTAAACAGTTATGACCCGGGGCCCTCTGAACCGAGTGGTTTTGCCGCCAAATGACACCACGAAATACTGGTTATGGCCAGAGCCAACACGTTCCTTATTGGCATCAAATCCTTGAGATATGAATCAATAGAATATGATCGATAGGGCACAAAGCCCTCTGTTAGCTAAGGTGGATTCAAATTTGTCCCCTTAGACAAACATCCAACCCAGGTCTACAAGGTCCCCTTGGACGAAGCAACCCATGGCTGCCGACAAGGATCCTTCTGTCAGGTTGGGTCGACTACCTCCTCTGACTAAGTAGACCAGGGACCACGATGGCCCGGGACGACGGAACCATGGGATCTTGATCGGGTCTACCATCCATTCCCCCACCATCCGCTTTAAGTACAAGATGGTGAAATTTCTATTTTAAATATGAAATCTCCAAATTCTCAATTATTTTCAAACTTTCCAAACCTTTCCAAATACCCAAACCTAAACTCAAAATCCAATTTCCATATCCATTGCTGCTACTATATGCCAGATAACACGTATACTCTACGTATCTGATTGACGACTAGCCTTAATCGAAAGTTCTCTCTCGTGATCGAGAGGGGTAATTAACTATAGGGGCTTGCGCCTATAGGAAACCAGAACTCAGATCATAAAGTCCTCACAAAATGAGGGCGAAATCTCTGGGTAGTGTCTTATCTACAAACCCATCTGCCTTCCAAAATTTACCTCGGAACTTAGTTCGTTAAAACTCCCTCGCCGAAAAAGAAGAGCGAGCGGAGGCCGGGGCCGAATTTTCGGAGGCCACAGCATGACGATTGTTGATAAAATATGGAAATTGCCACTTGCGTCTCTATTCTATGTCAACAGTGTTTTTGTTTTTAGGTGTAACCTTCCTTTCAAATATTTTTTTTTTTCATTTTTTGAGTTGTTTTTCGTGCACTAAATGCTATAACCTTCCTTTCATTGGTTGAGCAGTTGAGCTAACCATGTTTGTTTACATAGTCATGTTTATGAAACTTCTTCTATTAGTATTCTTGCTGATCATTGAAATGCACATATTGTTGTTTAAATCACAAAAGGAAGCACTTTGACAACAATTGCCTATTAGGAAATAGTATTCCTGCTTGAGCATTGTAATGGTTTACGGAACTTCTTCTATTAGTATTTGTGCTGATCATTGAAATGCACATGTTGTTGTTTTAATCACAAAAAGAAATACTTTAACAGCAATTGCCTATTAGGAATTAGTAATGATGATTACCTTGGTTGGGTAGTGAGATCACTGTTTTAGGTCTCACTTAATTTAAGTCTTTCATATGCTCTATTTGTAAAGTGGAATATGTTAGGCCGGCCCAGGAGGGGCCAGCTGAACCGTTCCAACCTTGATCGGTTCAATGCTATAGCAGGCGGCCCAAGCCTAGTAGGGGACGGAACCAGGGGGGCGATGCTCTAGTGGGCCCAATTGCTTAATGTATTCGCTGTTTAGGAGTGAAAGTTTGAATTAAGGGCTGTTTAGTCTTTTTCTAGGAGTCCTTTTTCTTTAATTAGTCTTTTGGTTAGGGTTTGCTTTTCATCTTGAATTTGGAAGATATTTAAGATCTAGGGTTTGTCTTCTTGGGCTCTAGACGTTGCTAGAGATTTGAAGAGTTGTTTCTTCCTCTTGAATCGAATAAACTTGCATCTTGTATTGCTTTTCTTCTTCGTGAATTGAATAGAAGAAGTTTCCTTGTGTTTCTTTCTAGTTTTTATGAAATTTTCTGCTTAATATTGCTGAATTCTCTTTGAAATCATCAAGATTTTCCGCTGTTTTCACCAATTTCTGCTAGGTTTGCTTGTGAACTCAAGTATTTCCCTTAGGGTTACTTGCGAACTCAAGAATTACCTATCAGAATCTTGCATGTTCAAACTGTATTTGTATTTCAATATTGTTATTTACGTTTATCAATTATCCATTATATGATGCACCATTTGATGAATGTGGGACTGTTTTTCCATCAGTATCTGAAGATGAGCAATCCAATGTTGCTTTGTTAATTATTCCATATTAGCAGAAATATCTTCTTTTACAAATTTCATGCCATTAATAAGCATTGAATATCTGTTTACTTAATCGTCTGCCTTTAGTTCGAAAGTGAAATGGTCAAGTTGGAAATTTGAGAACCATAGGTGCATTCTTTTATCAATGAATGGACTGTGAACTTTAGGCTTCCTTTAGAAGGATCATTTGGCCTAATGGAGATTAGTTGGCCATTTCTAAAATTCTTTGCTGCTTATTTTTAATATTCGGCAAACTTTATAGTTTTCTAAAGGTTTGTCCTATTCTCTTCAATATTCGTTAAGTGAAACATTGATGAGATTCCAAAATGCTTAAGTTATGCTTTTTGACCTCTATTTATTTATCTATTCTATCTCAGTCTAGAAGTGCTCGAAGGCCAAGATCAGATGATGTGGATGCAGTTAGTCGGCTTCCAATTTTGAATGATTCTTATTACAAAGACATTCTTTGTGAATTTGGTGCCATGTTTTCCATTGCTAATAAAGTGGATAACATTCACAAAATACCATGGATTGGCTTTCAATCGTGGCATACTTCAGGAAAGAATGTGAGTGTTTCTATAAAATGTTGAGCTTTAGTGTCTTGTTCTTTGCTGAACTACTATAATCATTGATCATCATTTAATCTTCATCTTGTTTTGCAACTCACATTACATATTTTAATGGTAGAGTTCATTTGTTACTTTTATTTTTTCCCTGCTACATAATGTGGGTGGATATAAATTTCGTTCAATTCTATTTGAATTTTAGTTAGCTGCTTTTAATAACTGAAAGGTTGGTATTTCTCTTTCCACGGAATCTATTCTTGATTGAGGGTCGATTTGGTTGTGTAAAGTTAGAAAATATGTTTGGAAAAATAGTTTATTATATCCATCATTTGTTTGGTTGTTATTAGAAATATACTTTGATTCAGAAATAAGAACTCTTCAAACGCACTCAAATGTAACGATTTCATTTGCATTGACAAAATTCAAAATAAATTCATCATAATTTTCTATCTACAGAGCAACCAAATAAACCCTAAGCAAAATGAGTATTGTACTTCCCGAGATTGACTTTAATGAAATTGTCCAAATTTTTTAATAAAATTGTAAAAATGAATTGAAATGGCCTATGAATTCGATGATTTATTTCTTTTCTCTAGCACAAACTCTTGTAGAAAATTTCTATGCAGAAATTAGATTTACATATAAAACTCGTTTAGGCTGCTGAATATATTCCTTTAATGGCATCTAATATTTGATTTCTAGGTGCAGCTTCTTAGCAAATATGGATTTGTACTATTAACGATAAACCTTCTACTAATGTCATGACCCAGCTCGATAAACTCAAATTAACGAAACAGGAAATAGATGGTTGTACGGAAAAATTAAAACCTTTTAATTTAACATAATTTAAAAACCATCCAAGCAAAAGTAAGAAAGAGCAACTAACTAAAAACAACTTTTCATTTCATCGATAAACAAGTACATGTAATTCTACTATGAAAAATATATGTTATTCTATTACATTATTCTAGTACTTGACATCAAAAGCTGTCTGCCAACCACCCACATATTAGTAAGCTCTCCTGTAAAGCATCCCACAATTAGGATGAGCTAAGGGTTGGTAGGTAACATGCTATTCTATCAATTTAGAAAAAAGCAAGGTAAAGAGATTCATTATGCATGATAATTTCATGGTACAATATAGTAATAAATTGAAGAAAGAAACAGTAAACTTGTCATGAAGTAGTAAATGGTGTGCTTCAGTCAGTCTGTCATCCTATATGATTATTTTACTTTTCATATGTATGTAACATTTTACGTTCCACATTTTTCAGATTTCCTTTCATACTCTTTATGCATATAATAATCTTTATACATATGCATACAACATATTCATATTTTATACACCCGTAATGGAGTATCAAATTTGTAATGATTAGGTACACAATCAATTGGTCATTTATGCTCCGATGAGCCATATTTTTCCTTTATCATATTGATACTCCATGCCAACATATACATCCAATCATACAATATACTTATTGTAGGAGGGTGGCTAACATGCTAATCGAGCATATTTCCTTACCTAATATAATGTTTCCATGCATTTTTATATGTAGACATTTTAAAAGAAAAAGATATGCATTCTAAACTATCCATCACATACATTGCATTTAAAGAAGAAACATGTTTTTACTAAACTAAATAACAATGAGTATATGATGTAGACACACAAGAAGGAATTGATGCAATGGATAGAACTTAAAACAAACTTTTTTAAAATAAAAGCAGACAACTAAGACTTGACAAACACAACAAGAAATATTAGGAGAAATAAAGAAAAATAAAAAGACGCTATCCTCAGACAACCGTCAGAGCGGGTTCCTCACATGCATCGAATTGTAGGTTAAATAAGAAAAGTGCATAAGACTAGCAAATCGATGGTATACCACTGCAAGATTGTCCAAATGCTCCCAAATCAACCAAAACACGACACCCTAAAGTTGCTTTACTGTTGAGAAAAAGGATACAGATGGAGTGGCACTTACGAGAGACGAAGAGGTTAGAAGCCCGAGAAGAAGGGTGGAAAGAGCCCGCAGGATTTCCGGAGGGGATGAGAAAGAAGGGTGGAAAGAGCCCGCAGGATTTCCAAACAAACCCGTAGGTTTAATAGCAAATATGCTCACAAATATCAACTGCCTTCATTCTCAACATCTTCTCTTATTTATAGGCATAGTAAAGGAATGCCAAAAGCCACCTTAGTGATGTAGACACACAAGAAGAAACTAACGCAATGGATAGAACTTAAAACAAACATTATTAAAATTAAAGCAGACAACTAAAACTTGACAAACACAACAAGAAATACTAGAAGATTTTAAAGAAATAAAAAAAACGCTATCCTCAGACAACCGTCAGAGCGGGTTCCTCACATGCATCGAGTAATAGATTAAATAAGAGAAGTGCATAAGACTAGCAAACCGATGGTTTACCACTGCAAGACTGTCCCAAATGCTTCCAAATCAACCAAGACATGTCACCCTAAAGTTGCTTCACTGTTGAGAAGAAGGATATAGATGGAGTGGCACTTGCGGAGAGACGAAGAGGTTAGAAGCCCGAGAAGAAAGGGTGGAAAGAGCCCGCAGGATTTCCGTAGGGGATGAGAAAAGAAGGGTGGAAAGAGCCCGCAGGATTTCCGAATAAACCCACAGGTTAATAGTAAATATGCTTACAAATATCAACTCCCTTCCTTCACAACAACATCTCTTATTTATAGGCAAAGTCGAGGAATGTCAAAAGCCACCTTAGTTAATGTTTACAAGATCCCAAGCATTATTTTCCATAGGATTTCCAAATGCAATTTCGGAAAACAGCCCAGCATATCATGTAACCAAGGAGCCAGCATCTCGGAAGCAAGCAGGCCGAGAATTCAAAGCAGCACAGCCACGAAAAAATTCATCCCAGTTCGTAAAACAGAGGCCGATTGGACTCTCAAAGGAAAAAGTATTCCATAATAAATTCTAAAGCTTTGAATTCAGCCACCAATTAAAGAGCAAGCCACGGTTCTCCAAGAGACAAGAAGACAAGGGGAAGGGACAAGGCCACTCCAAAAGTAATTCTTCTTAATGAGGTACCTTTTTGGATATTAATGAGCTACCAAACTTCAGCTCAAGCAACTTAAAGAACAAGCTCAACGCCATGTGCTCCAAAACAGCCAACCCGTGAACCATCAGTAGTCAAGGACCAATCGAGCTAGCAAACCAAAGGTCTACCAAGCCTTATGCACAATCTACCATGATCATTGGATGCTTTCCCATCATTGGATAGCTAAAAAAGAAAAGAAAATAAAATAGAAAACAAAATATACTATTGTTCAAATAAAATAAAAAGTACAGAAATTCTTGATAGCATCAATTCTCCTCTGGTGGAAAATTCTCATCTCCTGATGAGAACGTATCAGCAACTCATTCATAAAGCTCCAACTTTTTCTTTTTTAGATCAGCAGCATCAATTCAGGTACAGTCAGTCAATGGTCGATGATTCCATTTGAACAGGAATTTTTTATGCTCTCTATGCCTCGTCTTATTAGCTTTCACATCAATAACATCTTCGATTTGATCTTCAGGCTTTACCAAAGGAGCAGAGAGTGGTAAAGTTTCAATGTCTACAAAATCGTCAGAATCTCCTTCAAACAAAGACAGGTCAGAAACATTAAAAACAGGTGAAGTGCCAACAGTATTTGGTAAATCTAGCAAATAGGCATTAGCACCTAATTTTTTAATCACACGAAAAGGGCCAAATTTCTTTCTACTTAACTTTTTGAAAGTGCCAACAGTAATAGGTAGATCCAAGAGGTATGCATTAGTGTTTAGAAAACGAAGTGCTTCATGATCAGTATTTAAAACAAATTCTCTTTGAACCAAGTAACATCTCCAGAAGTTTAAAGCTTGCACAATAGCATAGAACTCCAAATCATAAGTAGAATACTTAGACTTAGACTCAGTCAGTTTTTCACTAAAGTAAGCAACATGTTTTTCTTTTTGACTAAGCATTGCACCAATACCAATATGAGAGGCATCGCAATCAACTTCAAAAATGATTTCAAAATTTGGCAATTTAAGAATGGGAGCTTGACTCATTTTTGTTTTAATAATTTCAAGTGTCCACTTAAAAATCCCCTTTTTAAAACAATCAGTAATAGGAGCAATAACAGTACTGAAGTTCTTAACGAATCGAAGATAAAAAGATGTTAAACCATGAAACCCTCTTACCTCTTTGATATTCTTAGGAACATGCCAACTTTTTATTGCTTCGATTTTCACATGATCTACTTTGATTCCTTTAGCAGATATAATGTAACCCAAAAATGTCAAACTCGAAGTCATAAAAGAGCATTTCTTTAAATTGATGTACAACTTCTGTTCTCTCAAAGTTTTCAGAATCTCTTTAACATGAAAAAGGTGTTCAGATGGATGAATGCTATAAATCAGAATATCATCAAAATATACAATCACAAACTTTCCAATAAAAGATTGTAAAACATGATTCATTGTTCGCATGAAAGTACTCGGAGCATTAGACAAACCAAAAGGCATAACAAGCCATTCATATAAGCCTTCTTTGGTTTTAAAAGCAGTTTTCCATTCATCTCCAGGTCTAATTCTTATTTGATGATACCCACTTTTCAAATCAATTTTTGAGAAAATTTTAGCACTACTTAACATATCCAGCATGTCATCCAGTCTAGGAATTGGAAATCGATATTTAATGGTGATTTTGTTTATTGCCCTACTATCCACACACATCCTCCATATTCTATCCTTTTTTGGAGTTATCAAAGCAGGCACAATATAGGGACTCAGACTTTCTTGAATCAAGCCCATTTTTAACAATTTAGATGCTTGTTTAAAAAATTCATCATGTTCAAATGGACTAATCCTAAAATGAGTAAGGTTAAGCAAAGAAGTTCCAGGAATCAAGTCAATATGATGTTGAATTTGTTGCATAGGAGGCAATCCAATTGGAAAATCATCAGAAGTTATATCAGAAAACTCATCCAATAAAACTTGCATTTTCTTAGGAATATGAAAAACAATATCAGATTCTTTTCCCAAAACCAAATAAGCAACCTCAAAATGTTTCAAATCATTATCATTTAAAAGCAATTCAGGAGAAGTAATTTTGGCAACTGTGTTTTTCTTGACGGGTGAATCCGGCACTTTCTTTTGTGGATGAAGAGTAAACTCCTTATTATTTTTCATCAAAGTATATGTGTTTTTCTCTCCATTGTGAACAGTTTTGTTGTCGTACTGCCAAGGTCGTCCTAGCAAAATATGACAAACTTCAAGAGGCACAATATCACAAACAATTTGATCTTTAAATGATCCCCCAATTGATAAATTGATAGTACATTGTTTAGAGATTGGAACCTCACCCCTTTTTTTAAACCAAGAGATCTTATAGGATTTAGCAAGTGGTTTTGATTTGAGTTTAAGTTTGTCGATCAATTTTTGAGAAACAAAATTTCCAGAACTTCCACTATCTATCATAAGGGTACAGATTTTTCCTTCGATGGTGGAAGTTATTTTGAATATGTTTCATCTTAGCCATCTATCCCCTTTGTCAATTGTTGTTGTTAGAACTTGTCGAATTACCAAAGACTCTTCACTTTTATCTCCTTCTAAATCAAAATTTTCTAATTCAGCTTTACTTTCAGATTCTGTTTCATTCTCCTCTTCTTCTCTCATTTTTACCTTCTATGAAATTAGTTCGTGGAGGATTATTCTTTCTGCAAGTAGCTGACAAGTGACCATATAACCCACATTTGTAACAAGGTCTAATTTGCTTAGATTGTTCAGACGATTTATTTCCTGCTACTCTTTTTACTTTTTCTTGATCTTGACTTTCAAAAGCTTTAATTTTCGACCTGATGTTCCCCCAGAAGTTTGAGATTGAGATTTAATCCTGCTAGTTGAACGACGTTTATACGTTTCCACGATTTTATTGTGACCCTTTTCCCTTTGATGTTGCTTTTCCAATTTTAAAGCCTTACGATAAGCCTCATCCGTTTTAATGATATGATGCAAATTGAGTTGATCTTGGAATATTGTTCGAGCATGATCAGTTGGCAAGAATTTTCCTTTCATTTTCTCCTTCATTCTTTCCCAGGTTTGAATTTTTTCTTTGCCTCTCCTTAATCTGTTGTTTTGTAAGTTTTTTCATCAAGTTATTGCATGTCCCATTAGTTTCAAACTTGCAAATTTAACTTTTCGATTATCCGGAATTTCTTTCCATTCAAAAAACGGATCCATTTTTTCTACCCATTCTATGAATTGTTCAGGCTGCAATTTTCCTTCAAAATTATGAACGTCGATTTTAATTCCATGATCCCAATTTCTTTGTCGTCTATTTCGATTTCTAGGTTCTTCCTCTTCACTCCCAGAAGATATTATACTAGGATTAACGTTAGCTTGATTGACATTTAGATTAGCAATGGCCTCAGCTTCCGTATTAATTTGATGTTGCAATTCATTTAATTGTTGCATCACTTGTTGCCAATCCCCTTGTTCATTAGCCATTTTTTTTTGACATGAAAGAGAAAGACTCCTATAAACCAAAAAAAGACGAACTTGCTCTGATACCAAGTTGATGTAGACACACAAGAAGAAACTGACGCAATGGATAGAACAACAAACTTTATTAAAATTAAAGCAGACAACTAAAACTTGACAAACACAACAAGAAATACTAGGAGATTTTAAAGAAATAAAAAAAAAAACGCTATCCTCAGACAATCGTCAGAGCGGGTTCCTCACATGCATCGAGTAATAGATTAAATAAGAGAAGTGCATAAGACTAGCAAACCGATGGTCCACCACTGCAAGACTGTCCCAAATGCTGTCAAATCAACCAAGACACGACACCCTAAAGTTGCTTCACTGTTGAGAAGAAGGATACAGATGGAGTGGCACTTGCGGAGAGACGAAGAGGTTAGAAGCCCGAGAAGAAAGGGTGGAAAGAGCCCGCAGGATTTCCGTAGGGGATGAGAAAAGAAGGGTGGAAAGTGCCCGCAGGATTTCCGAATAAACCCGCAAGTTAATAGCAAATATGCTTACAAATATCAACTCCCTTCCTTCACAACTAGGGCTGCAAATGAACCGAGCCGAGCTGAGTATGTGAGTGTTCATGTTTGTGTTCATTTAATATCAGCTTGTTCATGTTTGGTTCATGTTTGTTCGAGCTTTAGCATTTGTGTTCATGTTTGGTTCATTTAAATTAAGGAGTGTTCATGTTCGGTTCATGTTCAGCTCATGTTCGTTCGTTTAGTGTTTATCGAGCTTGTTCGCGAACATATTTAACGAATTTTTTTAACTATCAAACAAACACGTTCATGAACATATCTATGAACAAACACATTTATAATAAAAGCAATCGTTTATGTAACAAAGGTAATGATTATTTATATTTTTTAATTCTATAGTCAAATATTAATTATTTTTATCGAGCTTATTCACGAGTTCAAAATCGAACACGAATCGAGCTTAATGTCGAGCTTGTTCACGAACTTCAAATGATGTTGTTCGCGAACATAAATGAGCCGAACGCATTAGTGTTCAAGTTTGTTTATTTAATAATCGAGTATTTAAAATATTGTTCAAGTTTGTTTGTTTAGTTAATTAAACGATCGCAAACGAGCTTTAATTGAACCGAACAACGAGTAGCTCGTCGAACGTTTGGTTCGCTTGCAGCCCTATTCACAACAACATCTCTTATTTATAGGCAAAGTAGAGGAATGCCAAAAGCCATCTTAGTTAATGTTTACAAGATCCCAAGCTTTATTTTCCATAGGATTTCCAAATGCAATTTCGGAAAACAGCCCAGCATATCACGTAACCAAGGAGCCAGCATCTCGGAAGCAAGCAGGCCGAGAATTCAAAGCAGCACAGCCACGGGAAAATTCATCTCAGTTCGGAAAACAAAGGCCGGTTGGACTCTCAAAGGAAAAAGCATTCCATAATAAATTCTAAAGCTTTGAATTCAGCCACCAATTAAAGAGCAAGGCACGGTTCTCCAAGAGACAAGAAGAAAAGGGGAAGGGGAAGGGACAAGGCCACTCCAAAAGTAATTCTTCTTAATGAGGTACCTTTTTGGATATTAATGAGCTACCAAACTTCAGCTCAAGCAACTAAAAGAACAAGCTCAACGCCATGTGCTCCAAAACAGCCAACCCGTGAACCATCAGTAGCCAAGGACCAATCGAGCTAGCAAACCAAAGGTCTACCAAGCCTTATGCACAATCTACCATGATCATTGGATAGCTAAAAAAGAAAAGAAAATAAAATATAAAATAAAATATACTATTGTTCAAATAAAATAAAAAGTACAGAAATTCTTGATAGCATCACTTAGTTAATGTTCACAACATCCCAAGCATCATTTTTCATAGGATTTCCAAATGCCCCTACGGAAAACAGCCCAGCATAAATCCTGAAGGAACAGTTACGGGAATCAAAGGTAGTTCACGGAACCAAGGAGCCAACATCTCAGAAGCAAGCAGGCTGCTTGAAATCAAAGCAACACAGCCACGGGAAAAACACCCAAGCACGATAAAACAGAGGCCGGCTGGACTTCCAAGAGATAAAGCACAAAAATCAGTAACCCCATCATAAATTCTAATGCATCGAATTCAGTCTCCCATTAAATACAAGCCATGGTTTTCCAAGAGACAAGAAGAAGGGGGAAGGGGAAGGGACAAGGCTACTCCAAAAGTAATTCTTCTTAATGAGGTACCTTTTGAGAATTAAAGAGCTACTAAACTCCACTTCAAACAACTAAAAGAACAAGCTCAATACCATGTGCTCCAAAACAGCCAACCCGTGAACCATCAGCAGCCAGGTACCAATCGAGCTAGCAAACCAAAGGTTTACCAAGCCCAATGCACAACCTACAATGATCATTATATGCTTTCCCATCATTGGATAGCTAAAAGAAAATAAAATAAAATAAAAAATAAAATATACTATTGTTCAAATAAAATAAAAAGTTCAAAAATTCTTGATAGCATCAGTATATGACACTTTCAAATAAAAATTTAGAGAATGAGTATATAACACTTCTAAATAAAAATTTAAAGATGAAACTAAAAGAATTACATTTGCCTACCTCAAATATAAACAACTAAGCTCGGACGTGCGCAAATCGCCGTTTATCTTTTCGGCGTCTTTCCTCTCCCACTTCCAACACCTAAAAGAATATATTTTCTATTACCCAACATTAATTCTTTTTCATTAAATTAACATTTTAATATCATTATTTTCAGATTTAAATAAATCCTAAAATTTTAAAGTCCAAATTTTGGTCTAATCCCTCCCACGATTTCCCCTTTTTACTCCTTTACAATTACGAAATTTAATTTAAAATAACTTAAATTTTCGGTTTTGCCCTAATACCCCAAATTTGAAAACCTAATTTCCATTATTTTCATCACATATTTATACTAAAACCTACCCTTTACCTAATTAACACTTTGGGCATAATTATTTTCGGAGTTTCTTTAATTAAACATTAGAAAAAAATATAAAATTGTGAAAAATCCTAATTATTATCCTTAAAAACATTCCGAGGATTATTAGGAATAGTATTTGCTAAGACTTCTTCAAAGAAATTGAATTTCAAAAAAAAAAAAAAAATCCTAATTTTGTAAATCTCAAAAATTTTGGAAGAAAATAAAAATTAAGATTTAATATTCACCATCAAACTTCCCTAAATGTTCTCCTTTTAAAATTTTTAAAATCTGGAAAACCCTAGATTTTCAAAATAAAAAATCTAAGCAAAAATAATAAATTTCTAGGTTAGGAGCATATCTAAAGCTTTTCTAAAGCTTTCCCTTCGATTTTCTCCAAAGACTGTAGCTGGAAACTGCCTTCGCCGCTCCTCCAAGACCCCTTGTTGCTGCCCTCTCCCTCTCTCACGTTTGGCCGAACATGAAAAGATACGGGAGTAATGAAGGGAACAAAATTTTGGTCCCTTTAGGCTTATTTGGATGGTGGGGGAAAGCCAAAAGACGAATTGCTTGCTTAAGTTCTTTTGTGAAAATGATGAGCTATTTAGTAATTTGCCTTTAAGTAAATTTTACCGATTTTTAATATTAAATTCATGCGAAATTAACTTTAAGTCCTTTATACCAAATTGATCGAAATAAAGTGTAGAATTTTATTAAATTTGTTTCGTCGAATTCTGACAACTTCAAAAATTTGTCTAATTTCACAGCAGTGCGATGCCCGCTACGATTCGACATTTTCGGATTTTACAACTAATATCTTTAGGGAATTATCTTCTTAAGGCTAAAGCTTTTTATTATAAAAAATGAACATCAAACGGGTAGAATGTTTAGTATTCCGCAGAGAGTTTAATAAAGTACATCTGCAAAATTTTAAGGCAAATTTTAATAAAAAAGATTATTGCCAATTAGAAAGCAATAGGGAACATATGCTATGTGATGAGCAACACATGATGCTGGCCCATTACTGAATCAGATTATATTCCAAATTGCTTTGCTGATGCTGAAAGTCTGTTTCTTTGCAGATTGATGTACAACTTTATTACTCTCTACACAATACTTAAAACATTGGTATTTTTGTATTTTCAACAAAAATGATCTTTTATGCATTTTTTCCCCTTCTGAGTCGTTGGTTTTGAGGTTGGTATTTGAGTTAAAGAAGACTTTTAAGCATTGATGCTTTCAATTTTTTTCTAATTTTCGTAAGTAGTGCTGTTGTCTTGAAGTTTGCAATGCCATGCAAGGGTCCTTTCATAATCCAACGATTTGTAGTTGAGGAATTTCAGGCTTTTATCGTGAACTATTGGTATGTAAATTCACAATCAAGTTAGTGTTATCATGCAGTTCAATTAGTAAACAACAACAACAACAACAAGCCTTTATCTCACTACGTGGGGTCGGCTACATGAATCCTTTTTCTCCATTATGTCCTATTAAAAGTCAAATACTCGTCTAAATCTAATAAAGAAAGGTCATTCATAATATTTTGTAACCAAGTCTTTTTAGGTCTACCTCTACCTTAACATAAGTCAAATCTAATACCTCTACTTTCCTAACCGGGTCATCAGAGGGCCGCCCTTTTATGTGACCAAACCATCTAAGGCGACTCTCTCTAATCTTATCTTCTACTGGAGCTACTCTAACCTTTTCACGTATATGCTCATTTCGTATCCTATCTTTAAGGGTAAAGCCACTCATCCACCTGAGCATCATCATCTCTACCACACTTAACTTAGTATTATGCTTCTCTTTTAATGGCCAACATTCAGCACCATTAAGCATTCATGCAGTTCAATTAGTAAAGATTTTAATAAATTATTGCCAAGATTCTAAGATCTATTCTCGCCTACACAAATATACATATTTACAATTAAGCCATGTATACTTGTCCATGTCCTGGTTTTGGAACAGGTTACCAAATTAATTATCAACAAATACATTGTTTGTATGCATGTTTTGAAAGTGCGTACTTAATTTAAGTAAACATCCTGAATCGAATCTATTTTAGAATTATTAACTTCTTTTTATTTCTCTCTTAAATTCTTTTCCTATTAAACTTGAAAATTGATAAAAATTCTCCCTTCCAACAGGTTGCCTTATCTGCCAGGGCTGAAAAAGTACTAGAGAATGCAATATTAGATTCAAACAAAGGGGATGCTATTTTTTATTGGGTGTTGTTGGAGATGGACTGGAAGGATGTAAAAGGAAATATAAATGCTGATTTTTGGTCATTGTGTGATGTTAAGAATGCTGGAAAATGCAGGTATATTTCTTTTTTAGCATCCTCTTGAATATTCCAATTGATTTTATTTTGTTTGGATTTTTTTATTGAGAATTCAAATTTGGACTAATGCATTTCAGATGCATGCTATGCTTTGATAAAATCATGCATTACTGTCGTCATATATATTTTTACGAGTAGAGCATGACCAAGCTCCCTTGTATCATGGTGTCTACAGATGATTTTATGTACCATCAATTTTACCACTAATAGTGAATGTTCTCCTTAGAGCATGGCATGATGACTAACATTATATTAGTTCTATGCTATATTAGAATATTATGGAAACTTAAGAAAGTGGATAAAAAAATATAATTTGACAAACTATATTATAAGAATCCAAATATGGGGCGATAAAGAAGTACTAACAACGAAGTTGAATGTTATTAAAATTATAATATTAAAATAGATGTATACTAGATCTAGAAAAGATAAATTGGAAAATAATTGCATGAGGGAGTAGAGTTATTGATGATAGGGCATGGAAAAATAAAATTGTATGGGGTAACACTTATTAAAGATGAGGTAGAAAAGTAGAATTACAGATGTTGATTTGAGCATGTGCAATAAAGGTTAAGAGATGCACCTATAAGATTTATATTAAATTAATCTGGAAGGATTAGGAAAAAAAAAAGTAGGCAGAAGTAGCATGGGTAGAAGTTGTGCAAAATGATTTGTATAAAGAAGGTTTCATGACCTAACCAACTCTTAGCTGTAATGAATGGAGAGCATTCATCAAGTTATTATGATAAGGCTAATAATGATGATTTTGCTTTCATGTCCATAATAATTACAAAAACTAGTGGTAAGACAATAGTAATTAGCTTCTTAAGTGCAAGTTAACACAAAAAAAATAAAAAAACTGGATATGCATTATTATAAATTTTCTTTAGTGACATCCTACAAATCTTCTTGTTGTCATCATTTATTTGATATGCTTTGATTTTCTTTTTTTATTTATAATTATCTAGTAAAGTTTGCTTTGTACTCATAGAACTTCATCATTATTTTTTAAGATTTTTCATGTATTCACTATTAAAAATTGCAATTATTATTGTTGTTGTTTATATTCTATATCATTAGGTTTGTCTTATGAATCACTCGTAAAGCAACTTATTTATGGCCTGGAAGCTACTCCTACCACATCAATCATGACCTTCAGCTAGGAAGAAGAAATGTAAACAAAATTATAAAAAGATTTGTGATTCTCACAATGTTAAAAAAATTATTTTTCATAAGCACTCTCATGAAAGGTTTGATTGGAACCCTAACAAAGCAACAACAGGTAGACATGTTACACTGATTGGACTCACGAGTGTCACTATTGGTCATGAAACGAAAATTTGACATGAACTCAACACGAAAAATTCGTGTTCGAGTATACCTTTGTTATATTTGGGTTGGGTTTGGGTCAGCTCAAGTGACTAAAAAAAATTCATATCAGTTTCAGTTTTTGTCAGATCGAGTTTAGGTCAAACTTGAAATAATGATTTAACTATTTGATTGATTTTCTTTTTAAATTAAAAACTTATCCTAGATAGTAGTTTTTTATTATTTTAGTTTTGTTATGTCGAAGGTATTACTTGTGTTCAAACACAAGGTGGATTGACCAAGTATTTTCCTATTTTGGTTGGGTTACATCAAGGATCAGCCTTAAGCCCATATCTTTTTTGCTTTAGTCATGGATGTTCTCACTAGACATTTGCAAGAGGATGTACCTTGGTGTATGCTTTTTGCTGATGATATTCTTCTTGTTGATAAGACTAGAGAGGGAGTTGAAGGTAAACTTGAATTATGGAGGTCAACCTTAGAGTCTAAAGGTTTTCGCTTGAGTAGATCTAAAACGGAATATATGGAGTGTAATTTTAGTAGTAATAGACCTAGTGAGGGGATTGTGACTTTGGGCGATCAAGTCATTAATAAGAGTACACGTTTTAGATATCTTGGATCTATTGTTCAGAGTGATGGTGAAATAGATGGGGATATTATCAGCAGAATTCAAGTTGGATGGTTGAAGTGGAGGAATGCATCGGGCTTGTTATGTGATAGAAATGTATCCCTCAAACTTAAGGGAAAATTCTATAAGATGGTAGTGAGGCCTGCAATGCTTTATGGTGCCGAATGTTGACCTTTAAAAGAGAAGCATAATACTAAGTGTAGCAGAGATGAGGATGCTTAGGTGGATGAGTGGCTTTACCCTTAGAGATAGGATACGAAATGAGCATATACGTGAAAAGGTTGGAGTAGCTCCAGTAGAAGATAAGATTAGAGAAAGTCGCCTTAGATGGTTTGGTCACATAAAACGGCGGCCTTGCGATGACCCGGTTAGGAGAGTAGAGGTATTAGATTTGACTTATGTTAAGAAAGGTAGGGGTAGACCTAAAAAGACTTGGTTAGAAAATATTAGGAATGACCTTTCTTTATTAGATTTAAATGAGAATTTGACTTTTAATAGAACACAATGGAGAAAAAGGATTCATGTAGCCGACCCCACGTAGTGGGGTAAAGGCTTGATGTTGTTGTTGTTGTTGTTGTTTGTTATGTCAAAATCAGGTAACTTTGTCCATTTTGATTTAGGTTGACATTAATCTGTTAATACTTATATATTTTGTCTTGTTGAGTTAGGTCTAGATTTGTTCATCTTAGTTTGATGTTCATATGTTTGACCTGTTAATTAAGCGGTTTGTGTTTTGATTGATCATATTCATAATGGTGTTTTTTAGGTTTTTACCTACTTAGATTGTGAATTTGGATTTAAAAGCCTTCATAGATCTAGAATTAAAAGAGCCAACCTTAATGGGCTTAGGTTCAGCACATGGGCTAGCTGCTCATGAATTCCATGGCTAGCAGCCACAAACTGTCGCAGCTAGCTATAGGCTGCCTCTCACCATCAATAGTCACTCATCATTAAAGTTCGCATCTTACAAAATGAGTTGAAATTAAAATGGAAAAAAAAGATGCGGGGAGAGATTAGGCCCATGACCTCTTACAAAAGATCAAAACCAAGGTTTTAAAAGGCGAAATCGGGAATCGAAGCGTTTTTTCTAAGCGAGGCGAGGCGTAAGCCTCGAGGCGGATCGAGGCATAAGCCTCAAAACGATTAAAATAAATTAATTTAAAATTTAAAATAATGACAAAAAATAACAAAATATTATGTCAACTATGAATTTGAAGATTTGTTTTAAGATAATATTACTGGAATACAAGATTTAAAATAATTTCACTTAAAAATAAAACATTTCCTTAGGATCAAGACCCAAAGCAGGCTCATCATCATTTTGATTGTCTTCAGAAGAATCTTTATAATTAATGTTAAAGTCATCCTCCAACTCTTCTTCATCTATAATATTTTTTTCCTTTATCTTTTATATCAGTTAATATTTCATTAGCTCTAAAATGAAACAATAATAACATACAAAATAATTCATTATATTTAAAAATACCTTTAAATTTTTTTGAAGCTCCAATCTCACTTTGTTTTTTCTTTTATATATTTGGGTAGTTGCTTCTTTGTCTTCTTCATTGACATGACTTTCTTCTTCTGCTTCAACTTCAGATACATTAGCATTCTTAGGAATAACCCATTCATCATCAGATTGTAACTCATCAACAAGTAAAGGGTCAATATCATTCTCAATATTTCTTTGAATTTGCAATTTGAGATGTCTATCTTTCAGTTTTTTGTTAAACATAACATAAACTAGTTTGTTCATTTGATCTGCCGCCAATCGATTTCTTCTCTTTGTATGAATTTGATTGAAGATACTCCAATTACGCTCACATGTAGAAGCCGAACACGTCAGGCTAAGAACTTTAACTGCAAAAGCTTTCAATTCAGGAACATCATCTCCAAACTAAGCCCACCAATGTTCTACATGAAGTCAAACATAGTATTTTATGTATATTGGTTGAAGTTGAAGACTTAAACATAAATATTAACATTAAAATTATAAATACACAAACTACAAACATATTAGGAGATCGTGTTTTGTAGCATGCTTGTGCTGCTCTAAATCCAAACATTCCCTTCTTCAAATGAAAATCCTCAAGTTGATCATTCACTTTGAGGTAGTCTTCTTCAGAAATGAGTCTGTCTATACATGCATACAAATCAGTTTTCACCTCTTTGTCAACATGAAAATCCTTATCATAATGAAATTGGGGATTTAAATAGTACGCAGCAGCATGTAAGTGTTGGTGTAATTGTCGATCCCACTTTTCATCTATAATATCCCATATTTCTTTGTAGGCACTTTTTTGACCTCCCAATTCTTTTGCAATGTCTTCTTTAACCCTATTCATTGCTTCATAAATAAATCCCATAGCCGGGGCCCTCTCACCATCAACCATTCTAAGCACCTTTACTGATGGTCCTGTTGTCTTCAAAGCATAATTTGTACTGAGCCAAAATGAATCGTCTTTCATAACAATCTTTTTAACTTGTTTTCTTTCTTGTTTTTTGGCCCATGAACTTTTATCCTACTCTTCAGAAGCAAACATTGCTTCCAAAGGTTGTCTTAACTCCTTGAATCTCTGCAATGTTAAATATGCAGTAGCAAATCTTGTAACAGCAGGTCTAATAATTTTCTTGTCAGTGAATTTTCTCATCAAGCTGATTACCCAAGAATGATTGTATATAAACTTACTAACGAATTTGGCCTTTAATATGACTGATTTATGTTGAGGCAACTGTCCCAACCTCTCAAGCATTAAGTCAATACAATGTGCAGCACAAGGAGTCCAGTAAAGGTGAGGCCTCTTCTCCATTAACATTCTTCCTGTAGCTTTGTATGCACTTGCATTATCAGTAACAACCTGTACTACTAAGGCATCTCCCACTTCCTCCACAACTTCATCCAACATTTCAAACAATAATTGTGCATCCTTTACAAAGCTTGAAGCATCTACTAATTTGAGAAAAACTGTTCCATATGGATTGTTGACCAAGAAATTAAAATACTTCTATGTCGAATATCTGACCAACCATCTGACATTATTGTCACTCCTTTCTCAATCCAAGTCTTCTTAACATCATCCACCATTTTTGAAGTTGTCTTAACCTTCTCATTCAGCATCCAAGTCCTCAGCTCATACATGCTTGGAAGTTGTAATCCTCTTCCATTGCTTCCAACAGATCGTAACATATTGATCCACGACGGGCTTGTACTGAGCGGTACCGAGCATGTACAATCTGATGAAGCGAGACATGAATCAAATAACGGGAAGAAAGATCGTTACCTAGCCGTGAAAAAAGAACCTTCGATTACAAGAAGCTTGAGAAGAAGAAGCGAGACATGAAGCAAATGACGGGAAGATTACGGGAAGCAAGAGAAGAAGAAGAAATAAATCGTTACCTTCGATCGCCTCCAGCTATGTTCGAACTTCGAACTCGACAGAACTGTGGTCGTCCAAGTTGGCGGAGTTCGCCTTTTAGTTCTCACCCGAAGCAGAAGCAGGTATGTTACCCTAATACTCGACTCTTATACGACTCTCATCGCTCGGTCTATATACTTACAAATCGAAGCGGTGCCTCGTTTCTCTTCGAGGCATTACGAACCGAAGCCTATGCCCCGTGCGAAATAAGCGCACGCTCCGCCGAATCCAACGAGGCGTTAGCCTCAACGCGCAAATGCTTCGCCTCGCCTTAAGTCGCGTCTCAGTGCGTACGCCTCTTCCGCCTTTTTAATCGTTGATCAAAACACTACACACGCAACTCAATTTAAAATTTGATCAATCTGCATAAACTTGAAAGTTTTGAGCCTGACAACTTAGCTTGATGGGCATTTATAAATATGCACTCCAACCAATATGCTGGTATAGCACTAGGTCATTTTAGGGCATTTATTAGAACCATTATCAAGCATAAGGTGGGTTATCAGAGAATAATATAGGAAGGATGGACCACATACTTTCACAACATTGTGTTCACTTGCTTATGGCAGCATTGCATAACTCCTGCCATGCTCTGCCTACCCTATCCCACACTGCATCCGCACTGTTGCAATACCCTCATCTTCCTCTTCATAGCTAACGACATGCCATAAAGGAGTACTGATTGAATGGAAAGTGACAGTGGACTGAAAGGCCCCATTTTCCTCTTCAATTTTATCTGCTCCCTTACTTGGGGCGGCACTACTATTCTTCTCATTTGGCTCTTTCCTTTTGTTTGTTATGTGAGAACATAGAAGCAAGATAAGTCTTTGGCGAAAAAGGCCCATTCTTCGAAAAATATGAATTAATCTTTTATATATTTTGAATTTACATGCAAGCATATATAACTACATAGATATTTTTTGTATTTCTTTTATTTTTTTAATTTGAGTAATTTTAAACACTTGTTTATTTTATAGCAAAATTTACCAAGCAACTTGTTAACGGTAGGATGATAAATTTTGCCAAGGATTTGCTAGAAAATTTTTTAATCAGCTTTTTCTATAACTGCAATTAAATAGCATATCTTCAAGGGGTACTATATTTCAGGCAATGGCGATGCTAATATGTAAACGTGGGATGTTCTTTTTCTTGTACGACCATGTGCTCATTTTTTTGGATGACTTTTTACCTTACTTTATTCCTCTTTCTTCATCTCTTACGTTTTTTTGCTTTGGCTGAAAATAAGAATGCGTTTAGTAAGATTGTTACAATTTGGATTCCTAAGGATTATAAGGAGTTTCACTTGCAAATATTCATTTTTTTCCTTTTTAGGGTTATTTTTAGTTTATCCATTAATAGCCTTATAAGAATTTCTTCATTACTCCTACATATACCATATCCTAAAATGTCATTCATTATTCTTGCATGCTTTTGCCTGGAAAACTTTCATGTGAACAATTCATTGAAATCTTAGCTATATTTCATGAATACTTCCCTAAGAAAGTTGCTAGGGATATTAAGAATGTTGCTAAAGATATGCTTGGAGTATCAAAGGGAAAAGCTCCTAATTGTAAAAATAGTTGGTGGTAAATGATGCCAGATGAGTGGAGAATGAGTGTATTGATTCATATTTTGAAGAATAAAGGTGATGCACAAGATTGTGTAAATTATAAATGAACTAGGTTAATGTGTCATACTTTAAAATTATGGTGGAGAGTTATGGAGTATAAGTTGCGGCATGATACTAATGTTTCTCAAAATCAATTTGGATTCATGCTAGGTAGGTCTACTATGGAAGCTATACATTTATTGAGAGGTTTGATGGAGAAGTATAGAGAGAATAAGGAGGATCTACATATGATATTTATTTATTTTGAGAAAGTATATGATAAAGTTCAAAGAGAAGTGCTATGGAGAGTTCTAGAAAAGAAAGGGGTTAATAATGCTTCTATTCAAGTCATTAAGGATATGTATGCAATAGATGTTATTTGTGTTCAAACACAAGGTGGTTTGACCAAGTATTTCCTATTTCAGTTGGATTACATCAAGGATTAACCTTAAGCCTATTTCTTTTTTGCTTTAGTCATGTATGTTCTCACTAGACATTTGCAAGAGGTTGTACCCTGGTGCATGCTTTTTGCTGATGATATTCTTCTTTTTTATAAGACTAGAGAGGGAGTTGAAGATAAACTTGAATTATGGAGGTCAACCTTAGAGTCTAAAGGCTTTCGCTAGAGTAGATCTAAAACTAAATATATTGGATGTAATTTTAGTAATAATAGATCTAGTGGGGGGATTTTGACTTTGTGCGATCAAGTCATTAATAAGAGTATACATTTTAGATATCTTGGGTCTATTGTTCAGAGTGATTGTGAAATAGATGAGGATATTATTAGTAGAATTTAAGTTGGATGGTTGAAGTGAAGAGATGCATCAAATTTGTTTTGTGATAGAAAATACCACCTCAAACATAATGGAAAATTCTATAAGATGGTGGTGAGACCTACAATATGGTTCAGAATGTTGGCCATTAGAAGAGAAGCTATGATGCACCGACACTCTGTTTTAAGAGGCAATGCAGTGTCGGGCATGTGTCGGACACGGACACGCGTCCGACACGGCTCGGACACGTGTCCGACACATTCTGGGTGTGTCCGATTAAAAAAAAACTTAAGCCGGAAATTAAAAAAAAAAAAGAAAAACATATCAAGTAAGCCGGTTCACGGGAATTTGCCCTAATCCCGCATTCATTCGAGCGATACCTAATTCGAGGCAGAGGAGTCGCGCTGCCGATCGAGGCTCCAGCCCGCACCGTCACCTTCAGCTTCCGGCCGTCTCGAGCAAGCGAGCTTCTGGTCGTCCCAAGCAGTCAAGCTTCAAGCCGTCCCGAGCATAGGAGTCGCGCAGCCGATCGAGGCTCTAGCACGCACCGTCGCCTTCAGCTTCCGGCCGTCTTGAGCAGGCGAGCTTCCGGCTGTCCCGAGCAGCAGATTGAGATTCCTTCTACATGCTGCCGACTGGGCCATTGCCCATAAAAAAATTTCTGTTAGTTTGATCTAGATTTTTTTTTGCCATTCGTCATTTCTCTTGATTTTTTCTCATTTATCATGTGGATTTGTGTTCACAAGAGCATATTAATTTTTTCTGAAATTACTTTGATTGTTTTGGGTTTTGGAAAAAAATACCTAAATCAAACCCTAGTTTATAGGTTATGAGATTGTTCTTGTTTTACCTAAATCAAACCCTGGGTTGTAGATTGTAGGTTTTTTTTTTCTACTTTTGTTTTTCAGATACAAATACAAGCAGCTGCAGGAATTATCTAGTAAGGAATACAAATGTGGTTTGTTACAGTATCTATATATCTTCAAGGATTTATCCAGTAATCCAAAATTGGATGCACGGAATATTTTTAAAACTGTTGAGATTTGATTTAAGACAAGGGTGATGACAAGAGTCACTAATTAAAGGATTGAACGACTTTTCTTGTTGTAGGATATAATACATGTGGTTTGTTACGGTATCTGTAGAAAAAATAAATAATGATTTAAATTTGATCTTATTTCTCCTAATCTAATCAAATAAACAAACTCTATCCATAACTCCATTTAGAAATAGTCTTATGCTTTCTAATCTAATTCCAACCAAAAAATAAATTAAATACAAAAACAAAATTTTCTTGTGGCCACCTAATGATTTGATATTCCTACTGAGCGTTGTTCTTGCTTTTGCTTTTGGTTTCGTAGGTTGTTCTTGCGTTTTGAAATAGTGATTTTATTCTGAGAGAGCTTTATGTTTTTATTGAAATGAGTTTGCGACATTTATTAAGCCTTTATTATTTCCATTTTATTTGTGCATTTTAAAGTAAAATGAGCTCTACGGCTGGTGGGAGTGGATTAGGCAAATGTTCAAAAGAAAAATCTGTAGAAACTGATAAGCCATTATGGCTTCAGTTTACATTGAGACATTGCTTGAACCAACAAAGGAGTGTGGAAAGAAAAAGATGTTAGTTTGGTTTAATGTTTAAAATTGCGTATTCGAGTATTGAGGCGTTTTTCATTTGTGAGGCGAGGCATAAGCCTCAAAGCGTTTTGAGGCGTAAGCCTCAAAATCAAAAGATTGCGTAAACATAAAATGATAAATTTTTTATATACTAATGAGTGAATAATATAAAACATAAAAAAATATAAGATATGAAGTGAAATCAAAATATCCCAATAATAAGACAACATGAAATATAGTTCAACTCAAAATTCTATTTTTCCCAAATCCCATTTAACATATAATTCAAATTTTTAAAAATAAATAGCAATGACATATCACATAAGAACTCATAAGTCATCAGCACTGCCATCACTAAGTGGTCCAATGTCAGGCATTTACTTCAAGATTTATGTAAGTTTTAATATATATAGCATGAGGCTTAAGCCTCATGCCAGTGAGATGAGGCGGGCCTCAACAAAGTTGAGGCGCAAGCCTCATAAAAAAACTTGAGACGTAAGCATCAAGGCGTTTTACTGGAATTGCGCAAAGGCGAAGGCGAGCCTCATATTGCGCAATTTTAAACCATGGTTTGGTGTGTGATGGATGGATAGATCCTCAAAGAAGACCACTCATAAATTTTATGGCCGTTATAGAGAATTACCCTATGTTTATTAAAGCTGTGAATTGTGAAGAAGAATACAAGGATAAATTTTTTATTGCAAATTTGATTAAAGAGGTGATAGTCATGATTGGACCTTCAAATATTATGCAGGTTATTACAGATAATGCACCGGTATGCAGAGTTAAAGGATTGTTAGTTGAACGAACTTATCCCCATATATTCTGGACACCCTGTGTTGTGCACACTTTAAATCTCGCACTAAAAAATATTTGTGCAACAAAGAGTACAGAGGCAAATAAAATCATATATGCTGAATGTCACTAGGTAACAGTGGTTGCAGATGATGTTGTTCTGATTAGAAATTTTATTCTGAACCATTCGATGAGACTTTCAATGTTTAATGACTTCTCTCACTTGAGAATGTTAGCTGTTGCTGAAACTCGTTTTGCCTATGTAATAATCATATTGAGAAGATTCAAGCAAATTAAAAATACTCTTCAATCTATGGTGATTAGTGAGAAGTGGTCTTGCTATCGAGAAGATGATGTTGGGAAGGCAAGGTATGTTAAAGAAAAGATCTTAGATGATTTGTGGTGGGATAATGTCGACTATATTTTGGCTTTCACTGATCCAATCTATGATATGTTGAGAGAGGCTGACACAGATAAATCATGTCTACATTTGATTTATGAGATGTGGGATTTTATATTAGCAAAAGTGAAAGAAATTATTTACAGACAAGAAAGAAAGTCGCATGAAGAAGACTCAAGTTTTTGGAGTGTTGTCTATACCATTATTGAGGATAGGTGGAGCAAAAGCAACACACCTCTGCATTGTTTGGCTCATTCATTAAATCAAAGGTACATTCATATTCATCTTTTAATTTAATTTAAATTTCTTGGTTAATGAACATGTAATTTTATATGCTTTGTATTATTTGAAGGTATTCAAGTAAAGAATGGCTTCTAGAAGATCCTCAACATGTCTTACCACAAAAAGATTTAAAAGTTTCAAATATGAGAAAGATATGCTTGAAACAATATTTCCCAAATGAGGAGAGAAGAAAAATTAATATAGAACTTGCAAAGTTCTTTGGATATTTAGAGGATTTTTATGATCAAGAATCTTTGGTTGGTAGATGGAGGATGGATTCAAAGATATGGTGGTTAATTCATGGAGCTTCGGCACCTCTTCTTCAAACAATAGCAATAAAACTTCTTGATCAAATATCATCATCTTCCTGTTGTGAGAGAAATTAGAGGACATACTCATTTATTCAATCAATGAAGAGGAATAAAATAACTTCACAACGAGCTGAAGATTTAGTTTATGTGCATACAAATCTTCCTCTTCTATCAAGGAAAACCCCACTTTATATGACAGGTAATAATAAGATGTGGGATGTTGCTAGAGATGGGTTCGAGTGCCTTGATGATATGAGATTATTGGAGGTCGCAAATCTTTCTTTAGATGAACCAGCGTTAGAAGCAATGATATTCAATGATGATGATATTGAAGGCCAGACCTCTGAATCTAATTCTATCATTCCCTCTATTGAGTAGTTGGACTTTCATGTTGTACTAAATGGTTTTTTGGTTATATTTTTATGGTTGTATTAGACATTTTGTACTAAACATCTTTATGTTATAAGCTAAACAAGTTATCATGACAAATTTATTATTGTCTTGTCATTTGTAATATAATGTCACATTAATTTTTGTATATTATATTAAAAATTTATTACGACATGTCCACGCTGCACCCGTGTCTTATATTTCTAAAAAATGCTGTGTCCTGTGTCCGTGTCGTGTCGTGTCCGTGTCGGTGCATCATAGAAGAGAAGTATAATATTAAGTTAAGTGTTGTAGAAATGAGGATGCTCAGGTGGATGAGTGGCTTTACTCTTAGAGATAGCATATGAAATGAGTATATACGTGAAAAGGTTGGAGCTGCTCCATTAGAAGATAAGATTAGAGAGTCGTCTTAGATGGTTTGGTCATATAAAACGGCGGCCTTCCGATGACCCGGTTAGGAAAGTACATGTATTATATTTGACTTATATTAAGAAAGGTAGAGGTAGTCCTAAAATGGCTTGGTTAGAAAATATTAGAAATTACCTTTCTTTGTTAGATTTAAATTAGAATTTGACTCTTAACAGGATTCGGTGGTGAAAAATGATTCATGTAGCTGTTGACCTGCCGCCGTATAAAACAAAAGAGAAAATTTTTTTTTTTAAAATCCACGTACCTGTCCGGCCCCGAATTCAGCACGACGTCGCTTATTTTCCCACGATCTCCGCATAAGGCTCGCACGACGACGTCCTTTCTCGGTCGAATCGGAAGTTACGACATTAGGATTGGAAGCAAGAACCGGAGCTCATTCGCTGTGAAGATAACTTTCTTCCTTTGCGTGCTTCTCTCGCCAACCGAAACGCTCAATCTCCCCGCTCTCACTCTCTCTTGCCTTCTCCCCTCTCTGTCGAATCAGAAGTTACGACATTTTGGCGGAAGAAACGACGGGAGCTCACTACAGCAGTAACTTTCTCCCTTACGCACGCTTCTTCGGCGCCCCCATTGCTGTTCGACTTCATTGCTTCGACGACCTTCCTTTCCCGTCTGATCGGAGCAAGCAACGGGGAGCTCGCTCACCGTGAAGGCAACTTTCTCCTTCCAGCGCGCTTCTTCAGCCCCTGGTAGCTGTTCGACCCCGCTTCTCCAACGACTTTCCCTGCTGTCGGACCGGAAGTTACGACATTTTGATCGGGTGCAAGAACAGAGCTCGCCGACCGTGTGGTTACTCCCTCCCATTCGCACGCGTCTCCGACCCTCCTCGTGGCTGTTCGACGCCGCTCCTTGTGCGACTTCCCCTCTCCGATCGGAAGCAAGACAGGAGCTCACCGTCCGTATAGGTAACTTTCTACCATTCGCGCTTCTTCGGCCAAATCCCGAACCAGAGAATGTAGAGGGAGAGAGGATTAGGCTATTTTAATTAAAATTAATTTTAATTATAATTATTTTAGTTAATTATAATTAGTATAATTAATTCTAATTAGTTTTAATTAAATAATTATAATTAATGTTAATTAATTATGATTAATTTAATTAAAATTAATTTTAATTAATTATATATATATCTTTTAATTAATTCCAATTAATTGTTATTAATTAATTAAAGTTAATTAATATTAATTAATTCTAATTAATTAAAGATAAATATGATTAATTATTTTAATTAATTATAATAATAATAATTAATTACTTTAATTAATTATAAATAAATATAATTAATTAAAAAAAAAGTATAATTAATAATTAATTATAATTAAATAAGAGAAATGCCAGCCCCTCCTTTGCCTCGATCCACGAGCCGACCGTGCCTCTTGCATCGATCCACGAGCCACCGCCAGAGTCGCCAAGGTATAAATTCTAACTTAAATCCCGTTCTCGACGCTGCAGCGGACCGGGGAACCACCTATACGCGCTCTTGTAGCACGGTAGGAGGGAGCCCGGTGCGAAGCATACGACGAGGTGGGAGAGCCCTATACACGCTCTTGTAGCGTGGTGGGGAGTCACTGCTGTTCTGGTACGTCACTGCTGTTCTGTACGGGTACTGCTGAAGGCCCCATACACGCTCTTGTAGCATGGTGGGATGAAAATTTGTACGGCCGCGGTGTCTACGGACACCTACCATACACGCTCTAGTAGCGTGGTGGGAAGGCCCAGCTCCCCAATTTTCCCCCAAACGGGGGATATGCCGGGGTGCTGCCGAAATTTTCACTGAAATGTACAAAGACTTGAACAATTTGAAGACCTTCTTGGGCAACAATGTAGAAGACTTGTACTCGAACAAAAATGTACGGAACTTGAACCAAATGAGTAGAGGACCTGTACAAGAACAAAGGACTTGTGGACCTAAATCAGAACCGAAATTCAAATGATTTCTAAAGACCAAATTCAAATGAAATAAAATCAAGCTGAAGCCCAATTCAAATCATTTGAACAAGAAATTGTACCTCAAAAGATCCTAGAAAACTTTGAACAAGCACTTGAACTTGTTCTTGGAACTCAAACTGTGCAATATCAGGGGACCCGAACATAGAACTCAAACTCAAATTGAACTCAAGTTGGATCCAAATTTGACATGAGCAATAAAGAACTTGAACTTTCAAGAACAACACACAAGATTCAAGCATGAGTTGAACTTTGAACTCGGGTCCGATGGAATACATAGAATTGAGACTTTGGGTGAATGAACCAATCAGAGTCTAAATGCACAGTTCTCTAAATTAACAACAAGTTACAAGCGGGGGATGAAATCCCGGTGCACACGAAAGATGTGTTAATTCCTACAACAATCCCTACAAGTGCCTGTTGATTGAGAAGGCAATATGGGAGATCAATAATGGAAGGAACGTCCCCTACAAGCAAGTGCAATCATCAAATCACCTGAGATTGGTGGAAGGTGGTTCTAATGCAAAAGCAAGGGTTCTCCTACGAATACTACTAGAAGGTCGTAGCGGATACAACTGATCTCCATCAAATGAACACTTGTGGATAACAACAGTGAGTACCTCGTAGGCACAACGAATCACTGTGGACACAAGTACGGATATTACCTACAACGACAGTCCCCTGCAAAGGGATTCTTGTGGATAACAACAATGTATTGAAAGAACAACGAATCACTGTGGACACGAGTACAGATATCACCTACGACAATGGTGATCAAGATCTTCAAGTATACCGGGTACAAAGGCAACCCGATGTACGAAAAAAGGACACCCCCTGGCAGAAGGGATGACATGTTTGAACAAATTAGAACCAAACTTTCTGGTGTTCTAAACTCTCTTCTTAGTTCTATACTCAAAAAGAAAACAGCTATAGTACCTACAAATACCGGAAATAACAAGTCTGCCACACTGAAGAGCCTAAAGGAAGTCCTCCCCAAATCAGCAGCCTTTGACTCCCGAATCCAGAAAATTCTTCCCCGGTGATTGAGAAAGGGGGAGGGGGTCAACATCAAGACCAAATCGCCACCGGATCTGCAACACATATACAAGCAGACAGAAGACGTCTATAATTATTTCAAAATACCCCTGCACGTGCACCTTAGTTTGTATACACATAGGTACACAAGGGATAAATACAATCTCAACCCGCATGGGCCTTGGCGAGCGTGTTATTGATACACACGTGACGCCTATGGATGCTACACGGGTTGACAACTGAATTCAAGTTCGAATCCGATCTTTCTATACGAATCAATGGAAGTCGACAAGATTCGAACTACCTAACAAAATACACGGTTGTATCGAACGGTGTATTTGTTTAAATACATTCTTTTTAGGCCTTCAAGGCCTAAAATCAAGAAAATTCATGAACAAAAGGAACAAAGCCTATGAAACCCGATCCTCTATCAATAAGTTGATAAGGTCGACAAGGTTCAATCAAATGAAAATGACCCCTAAACACCCCGATGATGGCCGTGTTGAATGCAAATCTCAATCGGAGGGGTTCCCAAACATTTTTAAATGTCTCCCAAAAGTCCATTCAAAATCCAAGCTCTACCAAAAAATCCAAAATTCTACAAATCCTGAATTCCAAGATATTTAAATTTGAAATAAACCCATCAATCACTTAAAGCAAAATCCATCCACCCTCCGCAATAGTCTGCCGGGGTGGACAAATTCAAATAAACTCTAGCTCACAAAGAGCCAAATGCCTAGTCGAAAATATCACTAGGATCCATTCTCAAACAATCTCTTGCTAGTAAGGACGTGGTACGTGTCCTCTAACCGGCGGTTAGCCGCCAAATGGCACCGCAGGATAAATGGTTACGACGACCCGGGGCCCTCTGAACCGCGTGGTTTCGCCTACAAATGGCACCACGATATACCGGTTATGGCCAGAGCCAATACGTTCCTTATTGGCATCAAATCCTTGAGATATGAATCAATAGGATATGATCGATAGGGCACAAAGCCCTCTGTTAGCTAAGGTAGATTCAAATTTGTCCCCTTAGACAAACATCCAACCCCGGTCTACAAGGTCCCCTTGGACGAAGCAACCCATGGCTGCCGACAAGAATCCTTCTGTCAGGTTGGGTCGACTACCTCCTCTGACTAAGTAGACCAGGGACCGCGATGGCCCGGGACGACGGAACCATGGGATCTTGATCGGGTCTATCATCCATTCCCCCACCATCCGCTTTAAGTGCAAGATGGTGCAATTTCCTATTTTAAATATCAAATATACTCAAATCCAAATCCAATTTTCAATACTCAAACCCATTCTGCTACTATATGCCAGATAACACGTATTTCATACGTATCTGATTGACAACTAGCCTTAATCGAAAGTTCTCTCTCGTGATCGGGAGGGGTAATTAACTATAGGGGCTTGCGCCTATAGGAAACCAGAACTCAGATCATAAAGTCCTCACAAAATGAGGGCGAAATCTCTGGGTAGTGTCTTATCTACAAACCCATTTGCCTTCCAAAATTTACCCCGGAACTTAGTTCGTTAAAACTCCCTCGCCGGATAAAAGAAAAGCGAGCGGAGGCCGGGGCCGAATTTTTGGAGCCCACATATTTCTGGCGACTCCGCTGGGGAATGGTTTCTCTTTCCATCTTTGGCTAGTCATATAAATGTTATAGTTGCAGCCAAAATGCTATGCTCTATATGGTGAACATCAGGATGTGACATTTGGTTCTTCTGTCCAAAGATCCATCATTGAAAGGTCCCGAAAATGAATCTTTTAAATAAGATCAATGGAAATTCGTTTAGCAGAGTTTTCAATTCCATGCTAACTTTCCTGCTTCTACTGTTGGTTATGCGTTATTTCTTTGTTATGAAAGCGTGGGGTGATGTATCAATTCTGATCACTAACTCCTGTCTTTCATTTTTGTAGAATGGAAATGCAGGACACCCCAATGACCGTCCAACTGGGACGAGGAGCCAGAATTCAACTGGCGAATGCTGTCATTGAAACTGGAAATACTGGAGCCACCATCCACTTTGGTGGGCTCGAATTCTCAGCAGCTACTGCAAAGGCTGCAGCCGTCCCTGTGTACGGCGTAAACTCTGAAGAACCTTCTGGAAGGTCCCGCTCTGAAAGGACTACTGTCAGAGGTGCTGCCCAAGGAAGAACATCTGTATTTGAAAGACTATCCCAGCCTGAGACCCTTACTGCAAAGAGGGTTGTTACTGGAAGAAATGTTTCTGTGGTGACTGCTAACACCACTAACGTGCCCAGAGAGCCTGTTGCACCTGGGAGGTATGAAACTGAAGCTTCCTCATCTGGAGGAAGGCTTACTAGAAGGCAAAGGAGGAAGAGAAATGCAGAGCTGCGAGCTCAGCAGTTACCTGTACCAGTCCATCCCTCCAATCTGCCAGCACCAGAATCAGAGATCAATATTCCCACTCAAAATAAGTTTTCTAACCTAAAGTGGGTAAAGAGAAATAGCTCATCTGGTGAGCTTAAGCAATCCTTCTGGGAGCGTCGACCTGAAGTTCCAGCCCCTCAGAAGATAAGAGAGCCTGAACGTCTGTCTGCCCGGGTACACCGTGTACTGAAGACAGTCAAGGAGAAGGGCTTAATGAAAAAGAAGTTCCAGAGGCCACTGATTGTTGAGGCCCGAAGAACTCCTCCAAGAGAGAGGCTATCGTCTGTTGTGATAGCCAAACAAAGAAATTACCAACGCCAAGTTCCGCGGGAAGCACATCGGGGCGTGACACTTGGACCATATGTCCAAGAATCCGTCGCCGAAAGGGCCCAGCGGAAAGGCAAACAAGTTTGGAGGCCGAAGCCTCGAAAGGAAAAGATTTTTGAAGAAAAAGATAGACCAGGCGTGACATCCGGAGCTGTCTCCCGGAGATCCGCCCCTGCCAACAAAACTCGTCAGAAATGGGTCCAAAGGAAGGCCCATAATGACGACAATTATATGGACGGTCGACATCCTGGAGAGTCTTCCAGGAGATCCCGTCATTCTCCTACTTCAGCCAAAGAGGAAGTTCATTTCGATCGTAGTCCGCAGATCGAAGAAGTAATCATTCCAAGTCAAGAGCCTAAAATTCAGTGGCGACGCCGCTCAGAAATTCAGGTACGAGAAGATGAAAAAGAATATGACGATGATGATACTATGGAGATCGAAATGGTTCGTATGGTCAGCCACATTGATGTTGAAGATGATGATGGTGATGAAGAAGACCAACAATCACAGCCGCGCGTACGTGTTTATCGACGTCGCCACAGGGCTAGATCCATTGCTAGCCAAAGTGCTCGCTCCTCAGAAGAAGGAGATGAGGAAGAAGAAGAGGTTGGAGAAAACCCCTTCGCTGGCGAAGACATCACACTCGCTGAAATGAGAAATCAGATGAGGCGACAGATGCGAAGGAAAGACAGAGAAATCTCTCAGTTAATTGATAAAATGACTGAGATGATGACTCAGATGACGGCCATGATGGAGATGATGCAGAAAACCACTTCTGTGGGCCCTGCACCGGCTCAACCCATCAACCAATCCGCTAATCCTCAAAATTCTCAAGCACACCAAGCTTCAGGAGTGAAAGGTATACCTGAAGGTGGCAAAGAAACTAATGATCCAACCCGCCAGCGTACTCCACAAAATTTGACGAGTGCCTCTGAACCTGTAACTGCATCGCAGTTGGAAGGCTTAATCAGCGAAAAGATTAAGGCCATTATAGCTGCTGAACAGGCAGAGAAGTTGGTAGGAAAAGGTCGCCCGTACCCAGCAGAGTACGATCAGGTGCCATATCCAAAGGGATATTCTGTGCCGAAGTTCAATATCTTCGATGGCAATAAAAATCCCAGACAACACCTGGCGCAGTTCAAAGCAACCTGTGAAAATACAGGAGGCAATGATGCTCTGTTATTCAGGCAATTCGTGAGTAGCTTGAGTGGAACTGCTTTCGAATGGTATGCCGAACTACCAAATGATTCACTGAAGACCTTTGCGGAGCTGGAGGCCTTGTTTGTGAAAAGATTCGCCAGTGCAACAGAGAAGACTACCATTGCTGATCTTGCCCTTGATAAAAGGAGGAAGGAAGAGTCAGTAACAAAATACATAACACGCTGGCGCAATCTCAGCATGAAGTGCGAGCAGCAATTAGAAGAAGAACATGCAGTTCAACTGTTGATGGGGAACATTGATGATAAAATGCAACCCTTCTTATGCATGGCTTCAATCACCACCTTCCAAGATCTGTTGGATAGGGTGGCTAAGTTTGAAAAGTTGAACATGTCGAAGTCAGAAAATCTCGCTGACAGACCCAAAAAGGCTAAAGCTCCTGATGCTAGGAGAAACGATGTCTACTCTGCATTCCCTCCCAGACCTGATAAAGGTAAAAAGGTAGTATATAATGTGGATAAAGGAAAGCAGCCGATGCAATATGAAGAAAAATCAAAGCAAGCTTACAATCCAAACCCTCAACCAAAGTTGGTTCTTGGAGGAAATGACAAACCTCGAGTCTTTCCTGGTGGAGGAGAGCGCCAGAGGCAACCCACGGGAACTGGTGATAGAACGTTCCCTTCCCTCAAGGAGAAAATGAATAAAGAATATTCATTTAAAAGGGAGAGTGTCGCTAAACTATTTCGACAAGCACTCAAGAACGGTCTAGAATTGCCAGAATGCAAAAGACCTGAAGAGTCCAAACACAGTGGCGACCCAAATTACTGCCCATATCATCGGGTAGTTAGCCATCCAATTGAAGATTGTTATGTCTTCAAAGATTGGTTAGAAAAGATGTACAAGAGGGGAGAACTTACATTATCAGATAATGTGTTGGTTCGTCCCAGAAAAGAATCCACCAGGGTAGTCACGTCCTCTTCCGTACTCCCGCTTAAAGAAAAAATGAAAAAATCTATCCAAGAGGAACAATGGGAGACTGTGATCTCCAAGAAGACATCAAAAATGCTGAAACAGTTAGAAGGAGTTCCTGGTGTCAAGTGGAAGTCCCCTACTGAGCTAGTACTGAATTTAAAATGGTTGCCTATGTCACAAGCATCCACTTCTAAACAACAACCTGGCCAAGCTAGCTCATCCAAATCTGATAAAGCAAAGCCAAAGTCTTCTAGGAAGAAAGCCAAGTTGAAGAAGCCTGTGGTAAAGAAGACTGCAACTCAAAAGGCTATTGATAGTTTGGGTGAATATTACCAGACTGTCAGGAGGCCTATTAAGCTCAGTGATTTTATGAAAGAGCTTAAAATAGATGAAAAGGAAGAAGAAGCTGAAGATGAATATCTTCCTACGGAGATATGCCGAGTCATCTCAACAACATTAAAAATAGTAGAAAGGGAGAAATACGCTGAAGAAGCGGCCCCTGAATTCTGTCTAATGGTATCATCAATGGAATTCAGTTCAGAAGATCTATGTTTTCCAGATGATGAAGATTCAGACCCAAGCGTAGCATCACAAATGAAACAAGTAAAGTTAGGAGATGATTCTGAGTCTACAGGTGAATCCCCAGACACAACAATGGCTGACTCTGAAGAGAATGCTTCATCAAACAAGTCTGAATCAGATGAGGTGGCCCAGGTGCAGTTGAGGAGTGGCAAGATATTGCCGCCTCCACCAAAGAAGGGGATTCCTAACAAAGATAAAGGAAAAGAGATAATTGTCAATGAAGATATTATCCTAAATGACTCCAAGAAGAAAGAGACTTCATCTAAGGGGATAGATTACAATATCTTATCCCACTTGAGGAAGATCCCAGCACAACTCTTAAGGACCCCGAAAGATATGAGGCATATTTTGCTGAGCGCAACTTGACGGAAGTCTTGCAAGCTCGAAATGAGCCCCTCATCACCTTTGCTAATGATGATATGATGCTTGGAACGGCAGATCACAACCGCCCTCTGTATGTTACGGCAGAGAGCGACGGTATGATGATCAGTCGAATTTTGATTGATCCCGGATCTTCCGTAAATCTTATGAGCCTTAAGGCACTAAGATCCCTCTGCCTCGATGTGGAACATCTTGGCCAAGATAAACTGATGGTGCACGGCTTCAACGAGAAAGGGCAGAAAACTCTTGGTTCGTTTATGCTTCCTCTTGTATTTGGGGAACTCCATACGGAAGCCAAATTCCATGTAATTGATGCGGACACTTCGTTCAAGGCGTTATTGGGTCGCCCATGGCTGCATGAATACGGCGTTGTCCCTTCAACATTACACCAGTGCATGAAGTATCTCAGAGAAGGAGAAGAATTCAGGATCTCTGGCGATATTCAGCCCTTTGCAGTACATGAAGTAACAGTTTATGAAGATGCTAAGTACTTCATGCCAAAGAAGCAAAAGTCGTCAAGTTCTCTTGAGGCTAGAGCATCAAATTCTAAGGCTGCAAAGAAATCCAAGCAAGAAGATGAGAAGAAGCGTGTGGGGAGAAAGAAGGCAGCGCCGACTCTTCCTAAAACATCAATCATTCCTAAAGAAAAGAAGAATGTACCTCATCTTGGGAGTGACACGGATGAAGATGATGTTACTCCTACCAAATCTCAAAAAATAGGCCAGTCCACGGATGAATGGAGTAGGCAGATTGAATTTTCAAATGATGATTATGACTACGACTCAATCTACATGAACTCAGTGCAGAGTGTGTTCTCCAGAAGAATAGACAGTCTGTTGATTTCAAACAGCGTACTCGTAGTCACACGTGTTCCCTTGCAACATTTCAAGGAAATCATTTCGCGCGAGGTTCATAAAATTGAAGAACTCTCCACTCTTTATCTGCCTCCCCGTAAAAATGGGACTGTGCCAAAGAATGTGCTATATTCCACGGGAGTTCATGAAGAGGAGAATCATGACTGGGATTGCATGCTCCTCGACTCCGAAGAATTATTTCCTACGAGGCTACCCAAATTCAATACCAAAAATATTCAAAGGATGCTACGAAAGCAAATCAATATTCCTACTACCAAACGATAGCTCCGTACAAGCTTAGGTCTCTGGTATGGAAGAAATCGACGTCTATTGCGACGGAAAGATACAGACGCATATAAAGGTATTGGATTCATCAAAAGAAAATTCCTCCGGAAGGAGATTTGTCGGGCGATCACATGTGGAGAAATCAAATCCGATGATGATGGTGCTGAAGAAATATGCGAAGCCAATGCTTATGATGATCAACCCGTAAAAGCTGAGCCTGCACCAGAAGAACTGGAAGATGGTGGACAAGCTGCTACGATGGACGAGCTCAAAGAAGTCAACTTGGGAACTGAGGAGGACCCTCGCCCAACCTTCATTAGCTCTCTTCTACCAACAGATCAAGTAGAAGAAATAAAAGAGTTACTATGTGAATTCAGGGACTGCTTTGCCTGGACATATGCTGAGATGCCTGGCTTATCCCCTGATGTGGCAGTTCATAAATTAGCAATCAAGCCTGATGCAGTACCTATCAAGCAAGCTCCAAGGAGAATGAGATTGGAGATTGAAGAGCAGGTGATTGCAGAAACGAAGAAGCTCATAGAAGCAGGCTTTATTCGTGAAGAAAAATATGCTGACTGGATTGCCAATATCGTCCCTGTAAAGAAGAAGAATGGCCAGATTCGTATCTGCATCGACTTCAGGGACCTCAATAACGCATGCCCGAAAGATGACTTTCCGCTCCCAGTATCAGAACTTCTAGTTGACAATACATCCAATTACGATATGTTCTCTTTTATGGACGGATCGTCGGGCTACAATCAAATTAAAATGGCGCATGAAGATGAAAGACATACATCATTCAGAACGCCTATAGGCATATTCTGCTATACAGTCATGCCATTCGGCCTGAAGAATGCTGGTGCCACATATCAACGGGCCATGACTCGTATATTTGATGATTTGATTCATCAGAAGGTCGAATGCTATGTAGATGACTTGGTCATTAAAAGCATAGGCCGAAAAGACCACATTGATGACTTGAGGATCGTGTTCGAAAGAATCAGAAAATATGATCTGAAGATGAACCCTCTCAAATGTGCATTTGGGGTATCCTCAGGGAAATTCCTAGGGTACGTTGTTCGACATCGAGGCATCGAAGTCGACCCCAACAAGATCAAGGCGATCGTGGAGATGCCACCTCCAAAGAACCTTCGGCAACTCCGCTCCTTACAAGGACAACTAGCTTTCATTCGGAGATTTATATCAAATCTATCGGGTAGGTGCCAGCCATTTTCAAAGCTAATGAAGAAAGATGTCCGTTTCAAATGGGACTCAGAGTGCCAAGAAGCATTTGACAGCATCAAAAGATATCTGTTGAATCCTCCTATTCTCGCGGCGCCAATCCCGGGAAAGCCTCTTATACTGTATACGGCAGCACTAGAAGAGTCCCTCGGAGCATTATTGGCCCAGCATAATGAAGAAGGCAAGGAGAATGCACTCTACTACATCAGTCGGAGGTTGATAGGAGCAGAAACCCGCTACTCTCCAATCGAGAAGCATTGCTTGGCCCTGATCTTCGCAGTGCAGAAGCTCCGCCATTATATGTTGTCTCACAAAATCACCTTGATATCAAAGATCGATCCGTTGAAGTTCTTGATGACAAGACCGGCGTTGACAGGTCGTTTGGCAAGGTGGGCAGTGATACTCCTGCAGTTTGATATCACATATGTCCCTCAAAAGGCAGTGAAAGGGCAGGTGTTGGCAGATTTTCTCGCTGCACATCCTATCCCTGCAGATTCTCCGCTCGACGATCTACCTGACGAGCAGATCATGAATGTTGAAAAAGAGGAGATGCTACGAGTATGGGAAATGTACTTTGACGGAGCATCGTCAATCAAGCGTGCTCGGCCTCCAAATCTTGAAAAGGCTCAAGCCGGAATTGGAATCATTTTCGTAGCACCCGAGGGAGGCATAATGAGATTTTCGTTCAGTTTGACTGAACCTCGGACCAATAATGAGGCTGAATATGAAGCCCTAATAGCAGGATTGGAGATTGCAATCGATGTCCGAATTCAAAATCTCCAAATCTTCGGTGATTCTCAACTTGTTGTAAACCAAGTGTTGGGAGTTTACAAAATCACCAAGTTCGAGTTGGCCTGTTATCATCGGCGAGTTCTTGAGCTTATGAAGCAAATTCCAGTTGTCAAACTAACTCAAGTTCCCCGAGGTCAAAATGGCAAAGCTGATTCTCTTGCTAAATTGGCTAAAGAAATGACGAATATGGATGACGAATGGCCTATAATAATTATGGTGCACAATCGACGGATCTTAGAGCCAGCATTATTACAATTCCCGCAGGCAGAGGGAATACCAAATTCAAGCCAGCAGGATACAACTCCAGTTGATCCTCAACCTCCCCAACCAGTTGATCTTGAAGATCAACTTGAAGAACATCAAGTTCCTAAGAAAAGACGAAAGGCCAGTCAAACTTCAGAATCATGGTGGCATTGTCTAGATGTCGAGGAAGAAGATGCTTGGAGACTGCCTTTCATTGATTACTTTAAAGAAAGTAAATTGCCAACAGACAAATCACTAGCTGCTCAAATCAAGAAGAGAGCGCTACGATATGCTTTTGTCAACAACACATTGTATCGACGTGCTTTCGATCAAATGTGGCTAAGGTGCCTAGGGACCAAAGAAGCTGATAAAGTTGTGGCAGAAGTTCATGAAGGACTCTGTGGAGCACACCAGTCAGGTCCCAAGATGGCAATCAAAATTAAAAGAATGAGCTACTATTGGCCGATCATGGTCAGAGATTGTATCAATCATGCTAAGAGGTGCCATGAGTGCCAGATCCACGGTGATGTTATACATCAACCGCCAAATCCGCTGCACCCTACAGTAGCATCCTGGCCATTTGAATGTTGGGGTACTGATATTATTGGGCCGATAGATCCGCCATCTTCAGCGGGACACCGCTTTATTTTGGTAGCGACAGACTATTTTTCTAAGTGGGCAGAAGCAGTTCCATTCAAAGAAGTTACATCTGAGCATGTAATCAACTTCTTCACCCATAATGTCGTCTACAGATTTGGTGTGCCACGCCGCATAATCTCAGACAACGGAACTGCTTTCAAAAGTACAAAAATCTATAAGTTCGTTGATCGGCACAAAATCGATTGGCGATATTCATCCATCTATTATCCAAGGGCAAATGGTCTGGCAGAAGCCTTCAACAAAACGTTAGTGAAATTGCTAAAAAAGATTCTCTCCAAGAACAAAAGAGAGTGGCATACAAAGATGGCAGAAGCGCTATGGGCATATCGTACGACCTACAAAACGCCAACTAAAGCCACTCCTTACTCTCTAGTATTTGGAGTTGAGGCCGTACTGCCGCTAGAAGTTGAACTTCCATCTCTTCGAGTTGCTGTCCAGAATGAGCTGACTCAAGAACAAAATGCTCGTCTAAGAATGGAGGAGCTTGATGCACTCGATGAAATCAGGTTACAAGCTCAGCAGAACCTGGAGATCTACCGAGCAAGAATGACAAAGTCCTTTGATCGAATGGTTCGTCCTCGATCATTTCAAGAAGGAGAATTGGTCCTGGTGCAGAGAAGGCCAATCATCCCACAGAAAAATCGGTGGCAAGTTCGTATCCAACTGGGAAGGACCTTTCGTCATCGAGAAAGTATTTCAAGGAGGAGCTTATCAACTCATTGATCTGAATGGTCAGAGGCCCATGCCGCCAATCAATGGCCGTTATCTGAAGAAATACTACGCATGAAATGATGTGCTTAATGCGTTATGTTTTCATGCATTATTGTTAATATATACATTTCTATATTTTTGAAATTCTCTTATGTCATGAGAACACATTTCAAAATTCCCCTGTTAGACTGGGGGCATTTTAAATATTTATTCGGGGTCGACATCGCGCTGCGTGCCGAGATCCCTGAATAAATATTTAAAATTTCAAGATTCCAATTCTATTCTGCCCTAAAATGTCCCTGTGAGACAGGGGGCATTTTAAATATTTATTCGGGTCGACATTGCGCTGCATGCCGAGATCCCCAAATAAATATTTAAAATTATCAATTCAAATATTTCCTTTGTGCTAAAGAATACAAAGACTTCTTTTTTTAAAGCCTATGCAGGTGATCTCTCAAAGATCGAGACAACACCTTCTCCAACAAAACCAAGACTTAAAAAGTCAATAAAGAGACTTTTGAAACTACACACTCCTACAAAATTGAGCCGAAAAAGCTTGAAGTATTCCAACGGCCTGAAGCTTAAGGTTCGAACGGGTGTAAAAGGTCGGATCCAACAAGCCCAAATATGGCTGGATCGCTGGCAGCTCCGTCTACTCAATAAGCCATAAGAACGGCCGTAGTAGTGGAACCCCCACTTCGTCAACCCGTCAGTAGGGACTGTAGGAAGAACGAAGGCCAATTTGACTCGACCAGTTCAAGTGATCGTAGTCTATAAAGTTCTCCAAAATGGCTGGAGAATCAAAGTTCCAGTGGAAGATGAGTCTCTAGCAACTACTGAATGTTCGTAGGCTCCAAAGTCTAAAACCACGAAGGAGAACTCCAAATCTGTCAACTTCAGCAAAATCAGCATTGGGAAGCGCAATTCTCATAGCTCAAGTCTGAAGCCTGAATGGGTGTAAAATGTCGGATCCAACAAGCCCAAATATGGCCGGATCGCTGGCAGCTCCATCTACTCAACAAGCCATAAGAAAGGCCGCAGTAGAGGAACCCCCATTTCAGCAACCAGAGGACGAAGAACTGTCAAATCCCAGCTCTACCGATCTGATGAACTCAAGTGACTCAGATTTAAGTCTTCTCAAGTGGTTAAGGATCAAGATACTACCTGCATTCGGTACTATCAACTGAATCTAAACCTGCAAATCCTTCAACAAATCCGTCAAGCACAAAGCAAGGATAGAAGGAATTTTCCTTCAACAAGTCCGTCAAAGCACAAAGCAAAGGACAGAAGAAAACTATCCTAAAGTTCACACAAAGCCTTAGGCTGCACTAAGTGGATTCGTCATCAACAAGTCCGCTATGCACAAAGCTCTGGACTGATGACTTTTCGCCATCGACCTAATACAAGCCTAAGGGTTTAGGTCATTGGCATCTACTCCTTTATCAAGCCCGCCAAAGCTAGAAGCATAGGGCAGAAGGAAAATAAAAATTCTGACAAGTCAGCAAAGACAAATCAGACAATCCTTCATCAAGTCCGCAGCACAAAGCACAGGACAGAAGAATCAAAATCTCATGACTCAAGCAAAAGTTGCAGATTGAGCACCTGGATGACATCTACAAATATCCCTAAAAGACTGGGGGCATTTAAATATTTATTTGGGTCGACATCGCGCTGCATGCCGAGATCCCCAAATAAATATTTAAAATTTCATCAAAATATAAGCATATGATAGAAAAATATTGAGCATATGCTATCCACTAACGTCAATCTACAAAGATAAGATATCAACCATCTATGGATACATCTAGAAGCGCAGTGGAGAAAGAATATTAGTGTGACATCCAAGCAAAATTTTGGAGATCCACCAAATGAAAATTTTAGTTTGACATCCAAACAAGATTTTGGAGATCCACTAAAAGAAAGTTAGTGTGACATCCAAACAATTTTTGGAGATCCACTAAATGAAAACCCTTGTATGACATTTAGAATAGATATCTAGAAATCCACAGGGTTAATCAGCATGCAACAAATGTGGCCCGCTCCAGACGCCTACCACATTTGTTGGGGGGCATTTGTTGACCTGCCGCCGTATAAAACAAAAGAGAAAATTTTTTTTTTTTAAAATCCACGTACCTGTCCGGCGCCGAATTCAGCACGACGTCGCTTATTTTCCCACGATCTCCGCATAAGGCTCGCACGACGACGTCCTTTCTCGGTCGAATCGGAAGTTACGACATTAGGATTGGAAGCAAGAACCGGAGCTCATTCGCTGTGAAGATAACTTTCTTCCTTTGCGTGCTTCTCTCGCCAACCGAAACGCTCAATCTCCCCGCTCTCACTCTCTCTTGCCTTCTCCCCTCTCTGTCGAATCAGAAGTTACGACATTTTGGCGGAAGAAACGACGGGAGCTCACTACAGCAGTAACTTTCTCCCTTACGCACGCTTCTTCGGCGCCCCCATTGCTGTTCGACTTCATTGCTTCGACGACCTTCCTTTCCCGTCTGATCGGAGCAAGCAACGGGGAGCTCGCTCACCGTGAAGGCAACTTTCTCCTTCCAGCGCGCTTCTTCAGCCCCTGGTAGCTGTTCGACCCCGCTTCTCCAACGACTTTCCCTGCTGTCGGACCGGAAGTTACGACATTTTGATCGGGTGCAAGAACAGAGCTCGCCGACCGTGTGGTTACTCCCTCCCATTCGCACGCGTCTCCGACCCTCCTCGTGGCTGTTCGACGCCGCTCCTTGTGCGACTTCCCCTCTCCGATCGGAAGCAAGACAGGAGCTCACCGTCCGTATAGGTAACTTTCTACCATTCGCGCTTCTTCGGCCAAATCCCGAACCAGAGAATGTAGAGGGAGAGAGGATTAGGCTATTTTAATTAAAATTAATTTTAATTATAATTATTTTAGTTAATTATAATTAGTATAATTAATTCTAATTAGTTTTAATTAAATAATTATAATTAATGTTAATTAATTATGATTAATTTAATTAAAATTAATTTTAATTAATTATATATATATCTTTTAATTAATTCCAATTAATTGTTATTAATTAATTAAAGTTAATTAATATTAATTAATTCTAATTAATTAAAGATAAATATGATTAATTATTTTAATTAATTATAATAATAATAATTAATTACTTTAATTAATTATAAATAAATATAATTAATTAAAAAAAAAGTATAATTAATAATTAATTATAATTAAATAAGAGAAATGCCAGCCCCTCCTTTGCCTCGATCCACGAGCCGACCGTGCCTCTTGCATCGATCCACAAGCCACCGTCAGAGTCGCCAAGGTATAAATTCTAACTTAAATCCCGTTCTCGACGCTGCAGCGGACCGGGGAACCACCTATACGCGCTCTTGTAGCACGGTAGGAGGGAGCCCGGTGCGAAGCATACGACGAGGTGGGAGAGCCCTATACACGCTCTTGTAGCGTGGTGGGGAGTCACTGCTGTTCTGGTACGTCACTGCTGTTCTGTACGGGTACTGCTGAAGGCCCCATACACGCTCTTGTAGCGTGGTGGGATGAAAATTTGTACGGCCGCGGTGTCTACGGACACCTACCATACACGCTCTAGTAGCGTGGTGGGAAGGCCCAGCTCCCCAATTTTCCCCCAAACGGGGGATATGTCGGGGTGCTGCCGAAATTTTCACTGAAATGTACAAAGACTTGAACAATTTGAAGACCTTCTTGGGCAACAATGTAGAAGACTTGTACTCGAACAAAAATGTACGGAACTTGAACCAAATGAGTAGAGGACCTGTACAAGAACAAAGGACTTGTGGACCTAAATCAGAACCGAAATTCAAATGATTTCTAAAGACCAAATTCAAATGAAATAAAATCAAGCTGAAGCCCAATTCAAATCATTTGAACAAGAAATTGTACCTCAAAAGATCCTAGAAAACTTTGAACAAGCACTTGAACTTGTTCTTGGAACTCAAACTGTGCAATATCAGGGGACCCGAACATAGAACTCAAACTCAAATTGAACTCAAGTTGGATCCAAATTTGACATGAGCAATAAAGAACTTGAACTTTCAAGAACAACACACAAGATTCAAGCATGAGTTGAACTTTGAACTCGGGTCCGATGGAATACATAGAATTGAGACTTTGGGTGAATGAACCAATCAGAGTCTAAATGCACAGTTCTCTAAATTAACAACAAGTTACAAGCGGGGGATGAAATCCCGGTGCACACGAAAGATGTGTTAATTCCTACAACAATCCCTACAAGTGCCTGTTGATTGAGAAGGCAATATGGGAGATCAATAATGGAAGGAACGTCCCCTACAAGCAAGTGCAATCATCAAATCACCTGAGATTGGTGGAAGGTGGTTCTAATGCAAAAGCAAGGGTTCTCCTACGAATACTACTAGAAGGTCGTAGCGGATACAACTGATCTCCATCAAATGAACACTTGTGGATAACAACAGTGAGTACCTCGTAGGCACAACGAATCACTGTGGACACAAGTACGGATATTACCTACAACGACAGTCCCCTGCAAAGGGATTCTTGTGGATAACAACAATGTATTGAAAGAACAACGAATCACTGTGGACACGAGTACAGATATCACCTAGGACAATGGTGATCAAGATCTTCAAGTATACCGGGTACAAAGGCAACCCGATGTACGAAAAAAGCACCCCCTGGCAGAAGGGATGACATGTTTGAACAAATTAGAACCAAACTTTCTGGTGTTCTAAACTCTCTTCTTAGTTCTATACTCAAAAAGAAAACAGCTATAGTACCTACAAATACCGGAAATAACAAGTCTGCCACACTGAAGAGCCTAAAGGAAGTCCTCCCCAAATCAGCAGCCTTTGACTCCCGAATCCAGAAAATTCTTCCCCGGTGATTGAGAAAGGGGGAGGGGGTCAACATCAAGACCAAATCGCCACCGGATCTGCAACACATATACAAGCAGACAGAAGGCGTCTATAATTATTTCAAAATACCCCTGCACGTGCACCTTAGTTTGTATACACATAGGTACACAAGGGATAAATACAATCTCAACCCGCATGGGCCCTGGCGAGCGTGTTATTGATACACACGTGACGCCTATGGATGCTACACGGGTTGACAACTGAATTCAAGTTCGAATCCGATCTTTCTATACGAATCAATAGAAGTCGACAAGATTCGAACTACCTAACAAAATACACGGTTGTATCGAACGGTGTATTTGTTTAAATACATTCTTTTTAGGCCTTCAAGGCCTAAAATCAAGAAAATTCATGAACAAAAGGAACAAAGCCTATGAAACCCGATCCTCTATCAATAAGTTGATAGGGTCGACAAGGTTCAATCAAATGAAAATGACCCCTAAACACCCCGATGATGGCCGTGTTGAATGCAAATCTCAATCGGAGGGGTTCCCAAACATTTTTAAATGTCTCCCAAAAGTCCATTCAAAATCCAAGCTCTCTACAAAAAAATCCAAAATTCTACAAATCCTGAATTCCAAGATATTTAAATTTGAAATAAACCCATCAATCACTTAAAGCAAAATCCATCCACCCTCCGCAATAGTCTGCCGGGGTGGACAAATTCAAATAAACTCTAGCTCACAAAGAGCCAAATGCCTAGTCGAAAATATCACTAGGATCCATTCTCAAACAATCTCTTGCTAGTAAGGACGTGGTACGTGTCCTCTAACCGGCGGTTAGCCGCCAAATGGCACCGCAGGATAAATGGTTACGACGACCCGGGGCCCTCTGAACCGCGTGGTTTCGCCTACAAATGGCACCACGATATACCGGTTATGGCCAGAGCCAATACGTTCCTTATTGGCATCAAATCCTTGAGATATGAATCAATAGGATATGATCGATAGGGCACAAAGCCCTCTGTTAGCTAAGGTAGATTCAAATTTGTCCCCTTAGACAAACATCCAACCCCGGTCTACAAGGTCCCCTTGGACGAAGCAACCCATGGCTGCCGACAAGAATCCTTCTGTCAGGTTGGGTCGACTAGCTCCTCTGACTAAGTAGACCAGGGACCGCGATGGCCCGGGACGACGGAACCATGGGATCTTGATCGGGTCTATCATCCATTCCCCCACCATCCGCTTTAAGTGCAAGATGGTGCAATTTCCTATTTTAAATATCAAATATACTCAAATCCAAATCCAATTTTCAATACTCAAACCCATTCTGCTACTATATGCCAGATAACACGTATTTCATACGTATCTGATTGACAACTAGCCTTAATCGAAAGTTCTCTCTCGTGATCGGGAGGGGTAATTAACTATAGGGGCTTGCGCCTATAGGAAACCAGAACTCAGATCATAAAGTCCTCACAAAATGAGGGCGAAATCTCTGGGTAGTGTCTTATCTACAAACCCATCTGCCTTCCAAAATTTACCCCGGAACTTAGTTCGTTAAAACTCCCTCGCCGGATAAAAGAAAAGCGAGCGGAGGCCGGGGCCGAATTTTCGGAGCCCACAGTAGCAGACCCCACATAGTGGGATAAATGCTTAATGTTGTTGTTATTGTTGTATCATTTATATTTAATTATTTTATTAGGATTATTCTAGTATCATTAAATTTTTCATTAATTTATTGGCAGTTTATCAGCATTTTATTACTAGTTCGCTAAGAGTTTATATGTTTTTATTTGTAAATATGTAATTTCATGTAACATAACTTTATCACATGAATAAAGCTCTAATTAATGATATGGGGAATCTTCTTCATCTATTTGAGGATTTTGCTCCTTAGTCAAGTGTAAGAAATAATTTCATTGAGCTGCAATACTTTTCTTTTTTTCTTTTTTTTATTTCCTTTTTTTCTATTTTTTTTCCATAATATGGCTTGGGAGCTTGGAGTACCGAGGCAAGAATTGATGGTCACGACGACAAAATGGTGAATTGCCCACAAAGTCTAAATCTAACTTATATTTTTATAAAACATAATCATTTATAATGATATACATATTCATTATAATCTTCATTCGAGCTATACATGGACCACTGAACCTCAAACTTTTATTGATAACAACTGCAATATAGTAAACTACAGTTATAACTACCAACTAAACCAAAGTAAAGGAAACTAATGTGCATGTTAATCAGCATAGTTGAACTATAAATCGAATATGGCTTTTCATGTCATTGTAGTCAGAATTAGTAAATAGAGTTGAATCGTCACATTTAAGTTAACCTCAAAGGCATAAACATGAAAAGAAACATATCATATTATAATCTATCATTAAGGCATAAACATGAAAAGAAACATATCATATTATAATCTATCATTAAGTAGAAATATTTAATACATCTGTCACAAGGATACTATCTAATTATATCAATTTGATATATCATTATTAAGAACCTTTTCCAATTCTATCGCATCATAGGTGAATCAAGGTGAAGACCTCTACTCTTGGATATAAGTTTTTGTATCTAGTACGATAAAGTGGTGACTATTTTTCGACATGCACATGTAACTATTTCTATACATATTAACATTTAGTTTATGTTTAAAGAAAATTGCATAGTACATCATAAGATTTACACAAGCAACTGTAACGACACTAGAAGCTATATAGTTTTTTTTTTTAAATAATATGAAAGATTATTTGCATTAGGAAGAGGTACATCATTGATGGATCATTTACAATAATATCATCCCATGCTTATAATGGAGATGAATCATAAACAGCACAAATCCACAAGTTTGGGAGGAACAAAACATTATTCTAATTTAGAAAAAAGATTATCTCATAGCTTTAATTTGTCAATCGTTCTGTAGATGTTGCCTCTCATAGCTTAATACCTATAATCAGATACAATCACAAGATATTTATTTTAAGTAGCTCCTATACTTCTTTACTAGTCTTAAATTCCTTAATTTCATTTTCCCCTAGTATTATCTAATGAATTTTAGATTTCTTTCTCTTTATTCTCTACTAAATTTCTAGTTTGCTAATTTATGTTCCTAACAATTTCTATCCTATATTGCTTATTAAATTTATAGATTTACACAAATAAAATCTTAAAATCTTAAAATAGGCTTTGAATTTTTAGATTTCCTTATATACACCAAAATCTTAGCATAATAAAATTTTAGATTTCTCAGTGCTGTAAATTAAACACCATGCCCCTTAAATCTTAAAACTAATCTTTCATCTTCATGCACAAAATATAGATCTAGGATTTTCAAATTAATATTCTTTAAGTTGAGGGGAAATAATTTGGGTTAGGTTTTGGGCATACATTGAAGAAGAAGAAGAAGTGGAATAGAAAAAAAACACTATCTTTTTTTCCTCCTTCCTGAACTAAACTTGTGCTTTCGCAATGGCATTTGCTTCACTTCACTTGATCCTTAAGCATTGTTGCACATGCAATTGAACTCGTTTGTGATTGGTTTGACAACCCTCGTGTGCAACTGCTTTTGTCACCCACACTTGACTCTATAAGCCATCTATTCTTCACTTGCTCAATCTCTCTCTTTTCCTCTTGATTTCCCCCTTTCTCTTTGTCTCTCGCTAACTCGATTTTCTAACATCTTATTTACTCATTAATCAGAGTTGCTTAAACATTTTAAGTGAATTGTTAATTAGTTAAGTTGTATATATATAAGTTTTTGTAAGAAATATAAGTATTATACTTTTTAAATACATAAATGCTATTAATAACATTTTATCATTACAAAAATATTTTGTTCTTGTATGATTTATACAACTTTCTCATAAATGCTATTCATATCATTTTATCATTACATAATTATTTATACATCTTTCTCAAGTTTTTGTCTTTTACATGAATTAGTAATTATTTATTTATTTTGGAAAATTCACCTATTTTAATAAGCTCAACCTAGGCAAGTTATTAAAATTTGAAAATAATTCTAAATTTTTTTAGTAATATCAATATTATATTAATTACCATTAAATTAAATAATTAATTATTTTTGTTTTACATCGATATTATTTTTTTTATTGTATGAAAGTGATTCATTTTGTTAAAATTATTACAATCTTGATCCTGTATAACACATGAAGTTTCAATCTTATGTGGCATTCGTGATCCTTTATTCTAATCAATGATTTCTTCTACAACAATAACAACAACAATATGCCTTCATCTCACTACATGGAATTGGCTGCATAATTCATTTTTCTTTATTGTGTCCTATTAAAAGTCAAGTTAATATTTAAATATAATAAAAAATGTTATTTTTAATCCTTTCTAACCTAGTCTTTTTAGATCTGCCTCTTTTTTTTAAAACATATGCCAAATCTAATACATCAAGGGTTATTGGAAGGCCAACTTTTTATGTTACTATACTATTAAGGTGCCTCTCTCTAATCGAATTTGCCACTACAGCTACTCCAACCTTTTTATGTATATACTCATTTTTCTTTCTATCTCTTAGTGTAAGGCCACTCATTCATTTGAGCATCCTCATTCTTGCAACACTTAATTTTATGCTTCTGTTTTAATGGTCAGTCTTTTGGGCCATAAAGCATTGCATCTCTCTCACCTCCATCTTATAAAATTTTCCTTAAGTTGGAGAGAGATTTTTTCTATAACACTAGAAGCCCAATGCATTCCTCCACTTTAAACATCCTACTTGAATTCTACTAATAATATCTTCCTCCACTTTAACCTTCCTACTTGAATTCTACTAATAATATCCCCATCTATTTCATCATAGCTTTGAAGAATATACCCAAGATATCTAAAATGTGTTATCTTTTTAATGACTTGATCACCCGACATCACATTCCCATTATTAGATCTATTACTATTAAAATTTTACTCTATGTATTTTATTTTAGATCTACTCATACGAAAATCTTTAAACTCTAAGGTTGACCTCCATATTTACAGTTCTCTATCAATTCCCTCTCCAATCTTAACAACAAAAACAATATCATTAGCAAAAAGCATACACTAAGATGCCCTCTTGTAAATGTCTAATAAGAAAATCCATGACGATAGGAAGAAGATGCAGGCTAAAAGGTTATAATATATTTGTATGACTTGATTTTATTTTTTTGGGATTTTTTCAAAATAATAAATAGTTGTTTTGGATTAATAGATATTATCTAAAGAATTTTCCCATGGTTGCATTATTCTTTGCATCACATATTATATATGTCTTATAAATCTTAGGTCCTCAAATGTCAATATAATGAAACACTATAGAAAATAATGTCAAACTAAAATGTAAATCTTGTTGATAATTGACAGTGTTATACTTTGTTATTTATTAATTATTGTTTGAAAAGCATCCAAGAGCTTAGATGCTTATGATGATAATTGAAAATTACATACCGATTAATTCATTTTGTTGTTTAGTCTTTTGTGATATCATTTCCTTTTGAAATTCATTTTTTTATAACTATCATTGGTTTTTCCATAATCTTTTTTTATTTTAAGTTGAAATGTTTGGTATTCATCAAATTACCATGTTGCCATGTTGCCCTCCTGATGAGTCATGGATGTGCCATTACTAGCATATATTTACTTGTATTCTTCATCAAGTTTTATGACAATGAATTATCACTTTTTTTGTGTGCATTGCCATCCAAAATGCTTTCGGTGCTTTGTTCATAGATCATAGTCCATATTATTACTTTAGCACATGCCAGTTGTGAAGGAATGATGTGCTTACATTTTTTCCTTTATTTATAGTTTTTATTTTAAACTCAAGAAAATTGGAATATGATCTCAGAAGTATTGAGCAGTAAAAAAATTATTAATAAATAACTTGAATAAGAAATGAGAATCTTATAGTAGATGTGTGGTAGAAATTAAGGATAGATTGCAAAATAGTTATATCAGAGGGATAGTGAGAGTATCAGCTATTGATACAAGAAAGTGAAAAATGGACTAAGGGTTCATTTTGTTGCTTGTAAATAAAAAATAAAAATATTATATTCACTCATTTTAAATGTGCAAAATGAAATCATTACATTTTATGGTGCGTCAAAGGGATTTGTTAAGTTATTATTTCTAATTGGTTTCAAATTAATGGTGGATTCTAGCAAATTTCTTAGTTTCCTTCAAAACATATTTTCTAACAACCAAGTGGGCCTTAAGATGTTTAGTGCAAGTACAACAACAAATGGGCCTGAAGGTAGTTAGGGCATATACAATAACTTACAGAAAGTTGACCAATACAATGTTATATAAAACTACTATCAATGATTATGAAGAAAAAAATACTAGATCGAGAGAAACTTGGGTAATTGTGTGCATAAATTAAGTTTACTACCTCATGTAGTAGTCACCAAAGATAAATAGCGAATGAGGATTTATAAGGCCAACCTCATATGATTGGGATAAGAATAATTATGTTGTTGTTGTTAATGATGATGGTAAGATTTTTCCATTTTAAAAGTAACAATTCTAGTGAGCTAGTATTCGTTTGGCTCTCATGCCAGCTTTTGTGATCACTAAATTTTTGCTAATTTTTTCATGCCATCTTTGAATTATTTACTTCACTACCCCTGTCACATGAAATTCACAAATATCCAATCTTATGTAGAACTGCTTTCGAGAGTGCATTCAGATCCATGTATGCGATCCCCCTTCAAATCTCAAGCTTGCCGCCAATGCCATCTGATGGTGGCCAGTGGTCTACTCTTCACAGCTGGGTGATGCCAACATCCTCATTTCTGGAATTCATCATGTTCTCAAGGTACATATTTTTTAGTCCTACACCTCATGCTTCTCCATTTCTGTTTCATAACCATTTCTTTTTTACTGTTTCAGAATATTTGTTGATTCACTTGATAGCTTGTTCCAAAATGCGAACTACAGCTCTGATTCTTGTTTCCTTGGAATTTCTGAGCTAGAGGTAAATAGAATAGATTTTGTATAAGAATATTCTAATGAAAAAATTAGTCAGGATGAATTTCAATGCCCTTGAATTTATTATTTCAATGCCCTTGAATTTATTTTGAGATTAACAACATTAATTAATCACTATAATGCATTAACATGAACAAGCTTTTGATACAACATTATAATTAGTATATCTAAAAATGAAATATTATTATATTGTAATATTGCAAATTAATAAACATGTAATGAGAGCTGATGAAAGAAAAATAATAATTGATATTAAAAAGAAAAGAAGTTCTAGATAGTTTAACGATCATCCTCTAATCCAACTCCATGAAGTTTCATAATATTAAAATTGACTATAAATATGTTACTCTTTTAAATATTAGAAAAATAGGAAAAAAAAAAGTCTCAAAGGTGTGCAATTTGAGGGAGTGGTTCTAGGCCTAGTTTGAGGGAGCCATGACGGTTGTTTGTATGATGGCATGTGGGACACATATTCAAGGGCATGCATGTTCAATATATTTTTTATTTTTTTAATTAGACATGAGGATGGAATATCTTGCACGTCTCACAGTAGAGTCATATGTGTGTGTCCTAAAGTGTCAAATACCATACACTGGTTTTGAATGAATTATAGGTTCATCATTGATTACTTATGTGATACAAAATTTTGAATATATTTCTTTGTCACTACTTCATCAAAACTTGAAAGACAACAAATAAAGGAATTAATTAACCAGCTAAGTTGTATAAGAATCACTAACACTTCTAAACTTTTCAAAAGACTCTTTCAAGACATTAACTCTCAAAGGTGTGCAATCTGCAGCCTTCATAAGGCTAAGTCTGGATCAAAAGTGGCAAGATCCTTTATCCATGGCCAGTACCTGACTATATCTATCAGGTTTTTCCGTAGCAGAACTGCTATTCGGTTCCTGCAATAGGGCATCTGGAAGATCTAATTTTTAATCTAGAGTACTGTTTTTCTTGTGTTTAAGAACCATTATCTGCAAAGAATAACAAGAAATTGTTAGACCGGCCAAAGGGCTGGTTGAACCGGTTCAGGTATATAAGAGGCAGATAAAAGGGGTTTTTTTTTTTTTTGGGTGGGGGTGGGGTGGGGGGGGGGAGGAGGAGGAGGAGGAGGGGCCCACACACTAATGAAGCTTTGGGTTGGATGAAAAATTCAAATTAAGGGCTGCTTAGAGGTTAATGAATTGTCTTTTTGCTTTAAAGAATTTTCTTCTTGCTAGGGTAAGGTTATCTTGAATCAAATTTGAAATTTGAGCTCTCTGCTTGTGGTTTTGGGCTCTAGACTTCGACTAGAGATTGAAGAGTTGAATCTTCCGCTCGAATTGAAGATTCGTTGTGTCGGGAGGGGCATAAGCCTGGCTGGGGAAGCTGCTTGGATCGGGCCCACACACTAATGAAGCTTTGGGTTGGATGAAAAATTCAAATTAAGGGCTGCTTAGAGGTTAATGAATTGTCTTTTTGCTTTAAATAATTTTCTTCTTGCTAGGGTTAAGGTTATCTTGAATCAAATTTGAAATTTGAGCTCTCTGCTTGTGGTTTTGGGCTCTAGACTTCGACTAGAGATTGAAGAGTTGAATCTTCCGCTCGAATTGAAGATTGGTTGTGTCGGGTTGTTTCTTGTCATCTCTCACTGAATTTCATGTTCTTGCCTTTGTTTTTTCCCTACAAATTTTGTAAAATTTGCTTGGTGTTTTCAGCACTTTTTCTCTGCTTTGGTGGTTTTTTCCTTACAAATTGGTATTAGAGCTGTGGGCTCCGAAAATTCGGCCCCGGCCTCCGCTCGCTTTTCTTATTCGGCGAGGGAGTTTTAACGAACTATGTTCCGGGGTAAATTTTGGAAGGCAGATGGGTTTGTAGATAAGACACTACCCAGAGATTTCGCCCTCATTTTGTGAGGACTTTATGATCCGAGTTCTGGTTTCCTATAGGCGCAAGCCCCTATAGTTAATTACCCCTCCCGATCACGAGAGAGAACTTTCGATTAAGGCTAGTCGTCGATCAGATACGTAATAAATACGTGGTATCTGGCATATAGTAGCAGCAATGAGATTAGGATTTTGAAATATGAGAAATTTGATATTTGAAAATTTGAATGTTTGTGATATTTAAAATAGAAATTTTCACCATCTCGTACTTAAAGCGGATGGTGGGGGAATGGATGATAGACCCGATCAAGATCCCATGGTTCCGTCGTCCCGGGCCATCGTGGTCCCTGGTCTACTTAATCAGAGGAGGTAGTCGACCCAACCTGACAGAAGGATCCTTGTCGGCAGCCATGGGTTGCTTCGTCCAAGGGGACCTTATAGACCTGGGTTGAATGTTTGTCTAAGGGGACAAATTTGAATCCACCTTAGCTGACAGAGGGCTTAGTGCCCTATCAATCATATCATATTGATTCATATCTCAAAGATTTGATGCCAACAAGGAACGTATAGGCTCTGGTCATAACCGGTATTTCGTGGTGCCATTTGGCGGCAAAACCACTCGGTTCAGAGGACCCCCGGGTCATAACCGTTTATCCTGCGGTGCCATTTGGCGACAAACCTCCGGTCAGAGGACACGTACCACGTCCCTATTGGCAGGAGATTATTTGAGGATGAATCCTAGTGATATTTTCGACTAGGCATTCGACTCTTTGTGAGCTGAAGTTATATTTAAATTTGTCCACCCCGACAAACTGTTGTGGATGGTGGATGAAGTTTGCTTTCAGTATTTTGATGATTGATTTCAAATTTAAATATCTTAGAGCTTGATGATTTTTGGATTTTTGTGGAATTTGGATTTTGTAGAGATTTTAGGACATTTTGAAATATCTGAGAGATTAACCCCTCCGGTTGAGATTCACATTCAACACGGCCATCATCGGGGTGGGGTCCTTTTTATTTGTAGTTTGAACCTTGTCAACTCTGTCTGGATGTCGACAGAGGATCGGGTTTCATAGGCTTTATGCCTCTGTGAGTGAATTCTATTGATTATAGGCCTTAAAGGCCTAATATGAATGTATTAAAATAAATACACCGGTTCCCACAACCGTATATTTATTTGATGGTCCGAACCCTGTCGACTTCTATTGATCCGTATAGAAGGATCGGATTCGGACTTGAATTCACTTGTTGACCCGCGCAGCATCCCTAGGCGTCACGTGTGTACCAATAACACGCTCGCCGGGGCCCATACGGGTCGAGATCGTATTTTCCCCCCTTAGTGTACCTATGTGTATACAAACTACGGTGTAAGTGCAGGGGGATTTTGAAATATGTTAGTTGTGCAAGTAATTGTAATTTGAATGCACACAATATTTCATTTGAGAGATTATGTACGCCTTCTGTCCGCTAGTACGAGTGTTGCGGATCCGGTGGCGGGTTGTTGCAACTTGTAGACGCCTTCTGTCTGCTTGTATTTGTGATGCAGATCCGGTGGCGTGGCGTAGCAGCTTTTGAATAGAGTTATTCGCTGCTTCGTACAGGTAGACTGTCGTGCACTATTTGTTGATTTTGGTAGGCGGATCATAGTGCACTAACTAATCTCCTGCCTTGTTTTGTAGAAACTTACACTTGTTGTAATCAATCGGTATTTTGCTTGTAGGTGACATATGGCGTATATGATAAGTCTTCCACAGCGGTCCATAGGAATTTTCATTCATTTTGTATTCTCCTTGCATTTCGTTCATAGATGACATTTCATGTACATAGCAAGTCCCCTACAAAGACCTGTGGGTATTTCTATCTGTTGCATGTCGTACATGCTTATTGATTGGAGAATGATGTATTCACCTACATTTGATTGCATGAAGGCAGTATTCATTCCAAATTCTCGAATACCTCTTCATTATTAGTTTGATTTATGTTGATACCGGATGCCTGGAGAATTCCTACTATATCACCAAGTGTATGAGACATCTTTGCACATTTCACAATGTTATTAAGTGCATCTCTATTTCATCTTTCTTATGTATGCTTACAGAGAGTGTCACTGTCATCATGTAGCTCGTATGTTCATTGTATGTCAATTCTTCTAGTATTGCTTGTAGGGATGTTATATACATTGCAAATGTAGAAGTTTCTGCTATCATTTGAGGTGCCACAAGCATTAAAATCCACTATATTTGTTACATATTGAATTCTTTTATCCAAGGGGATCTGTTGTATAAATAAGGAGTCTTCTGCGGCGACTCGTAGAGACTTCTACATGTACTTATAAAACCACTACATGAAGTGTTGTTGTTTGTAGTAGAATTAATAAACCTTCTTGGAGTTGAACATCATTGATTATGCATAGGCCTTCCTCTTACTTGTTACTTGTGAATGAGATGTAGTAGGGACCTTCCTTGTCCAATATACATCTTTATCTGGTCATCTGTACCAGCTTGAATGATCAATATTTGATTATTGAACCTCTATATCTTAATTGTTCATTTGAATGTCCTCCAAAAGTTTCTTGTTGAGGATTGTTTGCAATCAAATGACAATTGAATTCTTGCTCACCATGAGTTCCACATCCACTCATTCTCATTGATTCTCAATATGTGTTACAATATGCGTAGGGGCTTAATGTTCAACATTTGTTTGATATCCACATTCCATTGAATATGAAGACTTGTTATGCCCATTACGCATCAAACCCTTCTAGTATCATTTGATTCCATGAGTCTTTATCATCATTTGATTAGTGGATGATATCCTTTCCACTTCTTTCTTGCATTGGGCTATAAGGTGCTACATTCATTGAATGTGAATTGTTGTTGTCCATGAGGCTCTACTATTATATCCAGTGTGTACCTCTTGCATTTAATTAAGAATTGCTATAACTTCACTTTGAGATATTAAGCTCCTTCATGCTTGGTTCCAACTCTACACTGTCAAGAGATTGGTTCTATGGTTTGTTCATTCAAGTTCTAGTTGTGATTTGAGTTTCCTATAGTTCAAGGCTGATTCCAGGTTTATTCATGTCTTTGCTCATATCTATTGATTTTCAAATCAAGTGTGAGTTCAAGATCAAAATTCAAGTTCACTTTTTGTTTAAGTCCTTAATATTTTCAAATAGAAATTCGGCAGTACTCCGGCGTCGTCCCCGCGTAGGGGGCTGCATCAGAGTGTGTAAGGCCTTCCCGTCTGCCAAGAAAGGCAGTCACGGTAGGTGTCGAGTGACACCGCAGCCGCAGTTTTAACCCCCGCTCGCTAAGAAAAGCGGTCACGGGGTCTTTGAGCGCAGATTTAAAATATAGCATTTTTCCCCGCCTAAAAGCAGTGACGGGTACTTAATTAAACAAATTTTCTTACAAATAACAAATTTCCCCGCCTGCTAAGAAAAGCAGTCACGGGTACTTATGTTTTCATGCATACGAATTTCCCCGCTCGCTCAGTGCGTCACGGGTACTTAAGTTTTTCCTCGCCCGCTAAGAAAAGCGGTCACGAGTACTTATTTCATGCACAAAAAGTAAATACTAATTTTTACCTTGGGTGTGCAGCAATCGAGGCGGCGACGGCGGATGACGGCGACGTAGGAACCTGCGATGCATAATTAAAAGAAAATTTACTTGTGCAATTTAATTAATCATATTTTTATTTAAAAAAGAAGCTAGAGAGAGAAAGAAAAGGAAGAGAGCTCTCTTTCTAGAGAGAGAAAGAGAGGGAAAGAGAGGGAAAGAAAGGATTTTTGGTTTTTCTTGTGGAATGGGTTTAGAGTGTGTAGGAAATTAGGGGAGTGGAGTTAGAGAGAGAAAATCTCTCTTTCTCTAATTTTTGGAGAGAGAAAGAGAGAAGGAAACTCTCTTTCTAGAGAGAGAAAGAGAGGGGAAAGATGGAATTTGAAGGGAATTTGTGTAGAGAGGGTTTAGGAGGTACAAGGAAGTGAGAGAAGCGATTTAGAGAGAGAAAATCCCTCTCTTCTCAATTTTGGAGAGAGAAAGAGAGAGTGTGCAATTGTTTTCTCCCTCTAGAGAAGGAATTTGGAGGTATGGTGGAGAGGGAAGATGTTTGGGGTGGAGATGGAGCTATTCATGAAGAGATTTCTAGAGAGAGAAAATTTTCTCTCTCTAGGTTAGAGAGAGAAAATGAAGGACGAAAATTTTTTTTTGTTGGAAGGGTGTAGGAAGTGTAGGGAAGTGTTTTTTGTGAAGGAATGTATGTGGTTTGGTGAGTGGAAGTGAGAGAAAAAAATAATTAGGGTTAGGGTTTGGTGTAGGTTTTGAGAAAAAAAAGGTTGGAGGAGGAAGAAGAAGATGAAGGAGAGGAAGGAGAAGGGAGTAGAGGGAGAAAATGAAAGAAAATGATGGGAAACTTGGAGGGAAGAAGAAAGAAAAAGAAAAATGGGAGAGAAGAAGAAGAAGGAAGGAAGAAGAAGAAGAAAATGGAGAAGAAGAATGGAGGAGGAAGAAGAAAAGAGGAGGAAGAGAAGAATTTTACCTTGCTTGGAGGAGGAGGGAGGAGGCCGGCCGGTTGGAATCGCGTGAGGGAGAGGCGTGAGAGGGGCGGCTTCCTTGCGTGAGAAATGGCGTGAGTGGGTAGGAGGGTTCGGTTGGGAGAGAGTTATGAGGGTTTAGGGGTTAAGTGGGGGGCATTTTGGGTATTTTTAGCATTTTTTGTTTAAAAAGAACTCATTTTTTAATTTAAAAAGCTCTCTCCCTCTCTTTTAAACAAAAAATTAATTATATTGCACAAAATAAAGTAAAAAATTTTAATATTGCATCGAGTTGGTCGTCGCGTCGTCGCTCGCACACGTCGTCGTCTCGATTCGCGCGCCCAAAATTAAAATTTTCGCCGATCGTCGACGCCCATCAATATGGGTGTCAATCTTAGCTGTTTTCGTTGCTCCGGACGCATTGGCGCTGTCCGTTTCGCGAACAGAGATCGTCTCGGCGATTTTGAGTTTTTTGGTCGACACGCGTCGGGTGAGATTTTGCACGATTTCGAGCTCCTTCGCTTTTGAAACCCTCCTTGCACGGTCGACTCGACTCGACACTAGTATGAGGGTCAACAAGAGCACGTCGATCTAAGAGGTATCAATAGTCAAAAGGAAAGTGGAGGTTTTGGAGGGAGAATTAGGTAAATTAAAAACTGATTTTTAAGAAAAAAATTCTGATTTTCAGAACAGATTTGTATCCGTCCATGAAAAGAAGGATGGAGGTTTGCCGTAGTAGAAGACATGTTGAAGAAGTTGCTTGAAGACAAACTCAATGTGGCAACATCGGAAGCGAAGTAAACCACCGGAGGCCATGGAAGAGGTGGAAACCCTATCCTATTTAGGGGAAGGGAAAATCAAGAAGTGGAGATTCTGGAGGGAGGAGATGAGATGCCTCCGTTAGAATCACTTTCTAGGGAGGAGATAAGTATCGGGTACGAACGAAGGGTTGCTGATTTTGTAAAAAGAGGCAATGATTACGATCGTTGGGGTGCTGATTTTGAAAGAAGAAGAGCAGACTTTGAAGAAGGATTTGGGTTTGAGCGTCTAAGGGAAGAGCATGTCACTTGGGCAGCACCTGTCACTTTGCGAGGAATAGGGGGCTATGGAGGATTCTGAGGAAACGAAGGTGACCCGAGAGTAAGGAAGACGAAGATGCCTATCTTTGAGGGTGAGGACATACATGGGTGGATCTACAAGGTAGAGAGGTACTTTACAGTTAATGGGTTGCTAGAGGAGGAAAAGTTGGCAACAGTTGGGCTGTGTTTGGAGTGGAAATCATTCACTTGGTAGGGACATAAGGCGACCCATTTGGAGTTGGAGGGAATTCAAAGACTGTTTACTAGAACTTTTTCATACCAGTAAGGGAGGAGATTTCTATGAGCAGTTCTTTGTCCTGACATAGGAGGGGATAGTGGTAGAGTATCGTGACAGGTTTGAGTACCTTGCCAGTAGGCTATATTAACTTTTTGAGACAGTGTTAGAGAGAAACTTCATAAAGGGGCTTAAATTAGAGATCCGAGCAGTTGTTAGAGTGATGAGGCCTCGTGACTTGGGGGAGGTCATGGAGTTGGCACATTTGCTCGAGGACCAAAAGTATCTGAAGAGGAAGCCTAGGGGAAAGTAGTTCGGGGGGGGGGGGGATCATACAGGGTGACCACCTTCTTGCTCCTAAGGTATTTAAACAGGAAAGTCTGCGAGATCGTAGGAGAAGGCTGGAGGGGGATTTGGGGGAAATTTCAAGAAGTTCACTGAGTTGCAGGAGAAGCGGGCAATGGGGTTGTGCTTGAGATGTGATGAGAAATACATGTTGGGGCATAGGTGTAATAACCGAACTCTTCAGGTTCTCACCGTCTGTGTTGATGAGGAAGCTGAGGGAGGTGAGCAGGCCAGTGGTTGAGGAAGAGGAGAAATTGATAGAGATATAGTGGTGTTGATTTACAGTGTGGCTACCCATAATTTTATCTCCAATTAGATCGTAGATTAGTTGCGGGTGAAATTAGTGGACATCAGGGGATATGGGGTGATGATGGGCACTGAAAAATAGAGATGGGTAGAGGAGTATGCAAGGGAGTTTTGCTGACTCTCCAGGGGGTCCAGGTGAGGGAAGATTTTCTTCTACTATAGCTGGGAAGCCTGATGTCATCTCTATGATGAAGTGGCTGCATACCTTAGGAGACACTAAGGTTAACTAAGGAGCATTAACGATGGAGCTAGTGGTGGAGGGAAAACAGATGGTGATCTAGGGAGATGCAGGATTGTCCAAGGCCATGTTGTCCCTCAAGACCATGGTCAGGACCATACAGGTGGAGGGAGGGATTCTGGTGGAGCTGCAGAGTTTAGAAGAGATTACATTGGAGGCAGAGGGAGACATCCCTTTATCAGTACAATCACTCATACAACAGTTCAAGGGGGTTTTTCAACCACCCCAAGGCCTATCACCACAGGAGTTGGAGAATGCTATTACCTTGAAGGAGGGTGTCACCGATCAGTCTTAGGCCATATCGCTACCCCCAGATTTAGAAGGATTAGATAGAGAAGCTGATCTGTGAAATGTTGGAAGCCGGGATCATCAGGCTTAGTGTGAGGGGTTTTTCTAGCCTAGTCTTATTGGTTAAGAAAAATGATAAGAGCTGGAGGTTTTTTGTAGACTATCGAGTCTTGAATAAGAAGACTATGCCAGACAAGTTCCCCATTCCAGTGATCGATGAGTTACATGACAAGCTATATGGAGCAGTCATGTTTACTAAGATGAATTTGAAATATGTTACCACCAAATCAAGATAAGAGAGGAGGATGTCCAGAAGATAGCATTTATGACACACGAAGGGCATTATGAATTCCTAGTGATGTCTTTTGGTCTTACCAATGCTCCTGCTACTTTCTAGCCTCTTATTAACAAGATATTTCGACCATATCTCCGGAAGTTTGCATTAGTCTTCTTTTACAACATACTAGTGTATAGCAGGTCCGAGGAGCTCTGGAACACTTGAGGGTGGTTCTAGAAGTTTTATTTGAGCATCAGCTGAGGGCCAACCTAAAGAAGTGCAGCTTTGCACATGCTAGTGTGGAGTACTTGGGGCACGTGGTATCCAAAGAGGGAGTGGCGGCCAATCAAATTAAAATTAAAGAAATGCAAAGTGGCCTCTATCTTGGAATCTGAGAGAGTTGAGGGGCTTCATAGGGTTGACTGGTTATTACAACAGATTCGTGAGGGGATACAGTACCATCACCTGGCCATTGACTAAGCAATTGAAGAAGGATAACTTCTTGTTGGGAGAAGCAGTGACCCAGGCTTTTGATTGACTGAAAGGGGCAATGAATGTAGTCCTGGTTTTGGCTCTTCCGAATTTCAATCAGATTAGATCTTTGTAGTGGAGATAGATGCTTCAGGATATGGGTTGTAGGCTGTGCTCATTCAAAATCACAGACCCATAGCCTACTTCAGCTAAGTGCTGTCAGCTAGAGCTAGGTTGAAGTTAGTTCATGAGAGAGAATTGATGACCATTGTGTTGGGTATTTAGAAGTGACACCCTTACTGGGTTTGCATTTCGTTGTTAGGATAGACCTGAAAAGCTTAAAATACTTACTAGAGCAACGTTTGGTGATTGAGCATCAGAGGTGGTTGTCCAAACAGTTGGGCTATGATTTCGAGATTCAGTATAGATTAGGTTTGGAGAATAAGGTGGTTGATGCCTTATCAAGATGTGTTGAGGAGCTCCAGGAGATGGCCATTTTAGCACCAGTGATGATAGATTGCGGAGCTATCAAAGAATAAAGTATGTAGGACAAGCTGAGGAGGATTAGGGAGAATTTGCTGAAAGATGAGAGCAGCCACTCAGGTTACTCTCTCTCTCTCTCTCTCTCTCTCTCTCTCTCTCTCTCTCTCTCTCGAGAGAGAGAGAGAGAGAGAGAGAGAGAGAGAGAGAGAGAGAGAGAGAGAAGGGAGGGGGGGAGACTCTTATACCAAGGAAGGTTTGTGATGCCACGGACCTTAGTCCATATTCCCCATTTGCTGTAGGAATTCCATATGAGCGAGGTCGGAGGCCATTCTGGGGTGTAGAAAACATATAGAAGGTTTGCAGCAGAATTGTATTGAAAAGGAATTTATAAGGATGTGGAGGAGATGGTAGGTAAATGTGAGGTTTGCCAAAGAAACAAGTACATGACTATGGCTCCAAGGGGATTATTTCAACCCTTGACTCTTCCAGACAGAGCATGAGAGGAGGTTACCACAGATTTCATAGAGGGCCTACCATGATCCAAGGGGTTCATGGTGATTATGGTAGTGGTTGATATGTTAAGTAAATATGCTCACTTTATCCCTTTAAGACATACCTACACGACCATCACAGTAGCAGCAACATTTATCTGGGAGGTGGTTAGATTGTATGGAATTCCTCAGTCGGTAGTTTTAGACTGAGATAAGTTTTTTCTTAGTCTGTTATGGAAGGAGTTATTTAGGCTGCAATGAACAGTTTTCAAGAGAAGCACCGCTTACCATCCACATATAGATGGACAGAATGAGGTTGTCAACAGGGGATTGAAGACGTATCTGTGATGTTTTGCCTTAGAGACACCACGATTGTGTGCCAAATGGCTAGCATGTGCGGAGTATTGGTAGAACACTTCATATTACTTGTCCTCCCGGATGACCTCTTTTAAAGTGCTATACCCCCCCCCCCCCCCCCGCACACACACAACACTTGGTGCATTTTGGACAAGGAAGCACACCAGTCTCTTCAGTGGAGCGGTACTTGGAGAAAAGGGATAAGATGTTAGAGGAATTATAGAGGCACCTATTGAGGAAACAACAGATCATGAAGAGCAGGAAGATGCACATAGTAGAGACACCTAGTTCGAAGTTGGGGAGAGGATGTTCTTAAAACTGTGACCCTACAGACAGAGGACAGTGGACCACATGTGGAACGAGAAATTGGCCTCGAGGTATTTCGGCCCCTAAGAGATAGTGGAGAAGACTGGAGCAGTGGCATACCGTTTGAAGTTACCCTCCACCACCATCATACACCTAGTGTTCCATGTATCATAATTGAGGAGAGCTCTGGGGGAGCATGCAGTTAGTGCGGAGTTAGCAACAACATTGACGGAGCTGGAAGTGATGTTGGAACTATTGAAGCTAAAAGGGGTGAGATCAGGTAAAGGGGAGAACAAAGCAATGTTTATTAAATGGAGGGATCTACCCGACTTTGACACCACTTGGAAACCGTATGAGAGGATAAAGCATCAATTTTCTTCATTTTATCTTGAGGACAAGGTGAGTTTTTGGGAGCGGGGTAATGTTAGATGGACCCAAGGACCGGCAAAGGTTTGGCTAGGGCGGCTGCGTGGATGGGGCTGACACACTAATGAAACTTTGGGTTGGAGGGAAAATTCAAACTAAGATCTATTTAGGGATTAATGAATTGTCTTTTTGCTTTAAGTCATTTTCTTCTTGCTAGGGTTAGGGCTATCTTGAATTAAATCTGAAATTTGAGATCCCTGTTAGTTGTTCTGGACTCTAGACTTCATCTAGAGATTGGAGAGCTAAATCTTCCTCTCGAATTGAAGATTCGTTGTACCGGGTTGCTTCTTTTCATCTCTTATTGAATTTCAAGTACTTGCCTTTGTTTTTTCCTACAAAGTTTGTAAAATCTGCTTGGTGTTTGCTGAATTTCTTTGAAATTCAACACTTTTTCTCTACTTTGACGGCTGTTTCCTAACAGAGAGCCAAAGGAGTGATTGCTATTTATAGAAAAGAAAATTATTGAAGTTTGAGAATGGGAGTAGAGAAACAGGTATGGATGCCCGCTAAGAGTCTTAAACCTTTTTATCCTACGGCCAAGAGAATTTTCAGGAAGAACTCACTCAGATTTTGAAGAATCCTGTTAACTGGACAGATGGAATCCGGTCCTGCAATGCAGACCGCGCTTGTTTTTTTTTCCCCTCTAGAAGCGACAAGGCGGAGTGGTGGGAGAATCTGCACCAGGATGCAAGATGTAAACACCCACCCAAATTACCCTGTATTGGGTTCGGCTTGCTGGAATTCAACCATGCACTGCTGGCCAAACCTTGTTTTCTCAAGAAATGCCTTGAAACCACTATGCTAGAGGGAAATTCAGCCGCAAGATGGAGGGAATATACATGAAAAGGTGATAAGAGATCTTGGCAATCAAGCTCACCTCAAATTAGGTATTCCACCCTATTCTCAAGAGTAACCTGAAACAAATTCTCTTGAATAAATCGCCTTCCTTGAAAAGTAGAAGAGTTATTTGTAAGCAACTATAAGGCAAAAGATGACAATAAATTAATACACTACCCTTATATAAAAAAAATAAATATGGACATAAATAAAGTAAAATAAGATGAAAAGAAAACGACTAAATAACTTTGAAGGTTTAAAAGCCAACAAACAGAAAATAACTATAAGGCAAAAGATGACAATAAATTAATACACTACCCTTATATAAAAAAATAAATATGGACATAAATAAAGTAAAATAAGATGAAAAGAAAACGTCTAAATAACTTTGAAGGTTGAAAAGCCAACAAACTTAAAACCCTAATATGCTCCCTGAGTTAGGGAAGCTCATCCTCGATGTCTTGATCTTTTTCAGAACCATCATAAGGTGAAAATCTGTTATATTGAAGGTGGCTAAAATATTCATATTCTCATGTAATTCAATCGTATAGGCATTCTCGTCTATTTTCGTGACAACTTTAAAATGCCCATCAGCTTTTTTTGTTTAAGTTTTGCAAAAGTTCCATGTAAAATGACTCGTTATGTAAAAAAATCCAAATCTAGTCATATTCTTTAAAAGAAGCAGGGATACGAGATTTGTTGGCTTGCTTATGATATTGAATGTTCCTTTTTTTAATAATCTCATGAACTTGTAATTTTTTATTTATGTAGTTTATTTTCCCCATCAATATTATAGTTTGAAGAGTTTGACCAAACTCTTACTTTTATTTTTACTTGAGATTTTGGTGGTTTTTGATTTTTAATAAATTCTATATTTAATTTGAAGGCCAATGCAATTTAATTTGTATTTTTTGATTGATTGATTTATATATGATTTATACAAATGCAGCCTAATGAGTTGAATTAAAAATTTAAATAATTAGGTAATTTTTTATTTTTGATCAAAGGCAATTCCAAAACACTTAAAATCATCACCAGAGATCATGAGTGAACTCTATGATTGCAAGAGTGAGATCATTTGAAAATTCATCTATATTTTAAATTATTTATTTAATATATTTTCTTTAATTATAATTAATATTTCTTTTTAAAGTTTTTTATGGGACTTTTATATTTCATTGAAAGTATTGAATTTATGAATGATTGAAATTTACTTTGTATTATTTTGATTTATTTTGAATTTATAATGATTTATTAAAGATCCTAGGTTAATTATACATGGTGAACTATGATGCATCGACACGAACATAACGACACAAATACAACACGACAAGGACACAGGGCATGTCAATTATTAAAAATATAGGATAATGACATGGTTTAGACATGGTTTAGTAATTTTATATTTTAAAAATAGTGTAAAAATTGAATAAGCATAATAATAAAAAGAATTTAGAAATAATAAGTCATTTAACTATAATTTGTGTTTAAAATGATTAATATTAGGATGTCGAGAGTTGGGCATTGATGTCGTGTATCAGGCATCGAGAAAGGAGATGACTATACTGTCGAGAGTTAGGAATCGATGTTATGGACTAAGTATTAGGCATCAATGTCAAGAGGGCGTTTGTCGTCGATGTTGAGAGGGTGTTAGTCGTCGATACTAAGAAGACTTCAAACATCGATGAGATGTCAAGTTGTGAGTGTAGAAATTGCTAGCGTCGACCATCAATATCAAGACAGTATCAGACTTTGATATTGAGATGATTTTGAAATGTCAATATTGTAATATATGAGACATCAGAAGTTTTCTCGCAAGGAATAAAATGTGTCATTTTGCTATAGCGATCCACAATCACAAAAATAGAATCAAACTTTCTAGCAGTAACAAACAACCCCAAAACAAAATCTATAGAGATATCATCTTAAGGTTTATTTGGAATTGGCAGAAAAGTATAAAAACCAGTATTTTGAGAAGTTCCCTTAAAAGCTTAACAGATTTTACATTGTTTTACCATCTTAGCAATTTATTTTCTCATATGAGGCCAGAAATATTTCTCCTCAACCAATGCAACAGTTTTTCCTTGCCCAAAATGTCCACCCAATCCCCAACTATGATGTTCATGCACAAGTTACTCTCTTAAAGAATTTTCGTTATGCAAAGTCTAGATCTCTTAAACAAAAATCATTGATGAATAACAAACTGAGCTAAAGGATCAGTTTCAGAAGAAAGACAAAAATCCCAAATACTCTTAAAATCAGGATCACTCGCATAAGTATCTTTCAAAAAATCAAAAGAAGTGACAGTTGGGTAAACAGTTACCAACAAATGAGATCTCATGCTTAAAGCATCAGCTACCTTGTTTAACACACCAATTTTATATTTAATATGAAAAGTATACTCTTGCAAAAAAGAAATCACTTAGCATGCCTTTTATTCAAAATTTTTTTTAGAGCCCAGAAAACGTAATGCCTCATGATCAGTATTTAAAATAAATTCCCGTTGGATCAAATAACATCTCCAGAATTTCAAAGCTTAAATAATAGCATAAAATTCCAAGTCATAAGTAGAATATTTGGATCGAGCATCATTCAGCTTTTCACTAAAATAAGCAATAGATTTTCCCTCTTGACTAAGCACAGCACCAATACTAACATGAGAAGCATCACAATCAACTTCAAAAATATTTTCAAATTTTGGTAAGCTAAGAATAAGAGCTTGACTCATTTTTGCCTTAATGATTTCAAAAGTTTGTTCAGCCTGAGATGTCCACCTAAATATATCCTTTTTCAAATAATCATTAATAGGAGCAATTAAAGAACTGAAGTTCTTAATAAACCTTTGATAAAAAGAAGCGAAGCCATGAAATCCTCTCACCTCACTTATGTTCTTAGGAGTGGGCCAACTTTGAATTGCCTCAATTTTTAACGGATCAACTTTCATCCCCTCAGTGGAAACAATAAAACAAAAAAATGTTAAGCTCGAAGTCATGAAGGAATATTTTTTAAGATTGATGTATAACTTTTGTTCCCTTAGAGTTTGCAACACTTGCCTCACATGATTAAAGTGCTCAGAACATAAATCAAAATATCGTTGAAATAAACCACAACAAATTTTCCAATAAAAGGTCTCAAAATATGATTCATAGTTCTCATAAAAGTGCTCGGAGCATTCGAAAGCCCAAATGGCATCACAATCCATTCATACAAACATTCTTTAGTTTTAAAAGCAGATTTCCATTCATTCCCAAATCTTATTCTAATTTGGTGATACCCGCTTCTCAAATTAATTTTGGAAAAGATTTTAGTGCCGATTAACACATCCAGCATGTTATCCAGTCTAGGAATATGAAATTGATATTTAATGGTGATTTTATTTATTTCGCTATTATCTACACACATTCTCCATGTTCCTTCTTTTTTTGGAGTTAATAAAACAGGCACAATACAGGGACTTAAGCTTTTTTTAATCAAAACAACTCTTTTCTAACAAATCAGTCACTTGCTTAAAAAGTTTAGCATGCTCAGTTGGACTCATCCTGTAATGAGGAAGGTTCGGCAAAGTGGCTCCAGGTATTAAATCAATATGATGCTGAATATCTCTCATCGGTGGCAAACCTATAGGCAATTCCTCAGCTGATTTATCAGAAAACTCATCAATTAAAGGTCGAATTTCTCTAGTAATTTGAAGAATATAATCAGTTTCCTTTCCCAAAACCAAGTAAGCTACCTCAGAATATTTCAAATTATTTGCGTTCAAAAGCACTTTAGGAGTTTTTATTTTTGCAACCTTGTTATTTTTAGCAAGTGAATCAAGCACATGTTTTTGAGGATAGAGAGTGAACTCATTATTTTGAATCAAAGTATAAGTATTATTTTCTCCATTGTCAATGGTTTTGTAATCAAATTGACAATGTTGACCCAACAAAATGTGACAGACTCCAAGAGGCACGACGTCGCAAATAACTTGATCCTTAAAAGAACTCCCAATTGTTAAGTTGACAGAACATTGCTTTGTTATAGGTACTTCACCCCTTTTTTGAATCAAGAGATTTTATAAGCCTTGACAAGTGGTTTGGATTTTAACTTTAGCTTATCAACTATAATTTGTGACACAAAATTTCACGAACTTCCACTATCGATCATAAGAGTATAAAATTTTCTTTCGACCGTGCAAGTTGTCTTGAAAATGTTTCTCCTAAGCCACCTATCCCCTTTGTCAATTTTAGTTGTTAAGACTTGTCGTATTACCAACAACTATTCACCTTCATCTCCCTCAATATCAACTTTCTCTAATTCAATGTCATTTTCAGGTTCATATTCCTTTTTTTTTCCGTCCTCTTTCTCTTCATCGTTTTTAATGAAATTGTTTCTTGATGGGTTATTATTTTACAAGCCGCAGAAAGATGACCATAAAGCTCACATTTATAGCATGACCCAATTAATCTAGGTTGTTCAGAAGGTTTAGACCCCATAATTCCCTTTCCTTTATCCGAATTTTGATTTTTAAAAGACTTAACTTTCACACTCGATGTTCCCATAGATGTTTGAGATTGATTTTTAACCCCGCCAGTTGGTTGTCATTTATATGTTTTCGTTATCTTGTTATGACCCCTTTTTCTTTGATGTTGCTTTTCAAGTTTTAATGTCATACGATAAGCCTCATCAATTTTAATTACATGATGCAAATTCAGTTGATCTTGGATTGTCCACTTAAGACCGTTGATATACTTTGAGACAGTTTTTCTTTCAGACTCATCTAAGTCATTTCTCGAATGAAGTTTGTAAAATATTTCAGTCTATTCTTCAAAAGATTGATTTCCTTGTCGCAAATTATTAAATTCTTGAAAGAGTGTTCGTGTGTGATCAGATGGTAAGAATTTCCCTCTCATTTTTTTTTTCATTCGTTCCCAGTTTTTATTTTCTCTTTCCCACGCCTAAGTCTATTGTTTTGTAAGTTTTTCTACCACGTAAGGGCATGACCAGTGAGTTTTAAACTTGCAAATTTTACTTTTCTGTTTTCTAGAATTTCTTTCCATTCGAGGAATATATCGGGTTGTAATTTTTCCTCGAATTGTTGAACATCTATTTTAATCTCATAATCCCAGTTTCTTTGTCGCCTATTTTGGTTCTTAGGAACTTCTTCTTCGCTTTCAGATGTTTGGACATTATGTTGGTTGACATTTAAATTAGTAAGAGTGTTAGCCATTTCATTTATTTGATTTTGCAAGTCTGTTAACTGTTGCATCAAATTTTTCCAATTCCCTAAATTATTAGCCATCTTAGATTTCAAAAGAAAAAGACTCATCAACCAAGGATATTCTAACTTGCTCTGATACCAAACCTGACATAAGCAAACTAGAAAGAAAAGTCAAGTTGGAGAACATAAGGACAATAAAACCAAACTCGATTCACTTTAACTTGCAAACATCCAGATAAACGAAAAGTTAAATCAAACGAAACAAAATTATAACATAAAAATGCTATCCTCAAAACAATCGTCAAGCGGTTTCCTCACATGCAACGAGAGTAGGAAAATATATAAAAAATAGTTCTTAGGCTTGCAAACCGAGGGTCCATCATTATAAAAGGGTCCAACATCCTACCAAACTCCTCCGGCAAATGTCTCCAAAATCAGCCAACAAAAAACTTCCAAATGCTCTAGAAGAAGGATACAGGTGGAGTGGAACTTGCGTAGATAAGAAGAGAATTGAAGTCAAGACGAAATAGAGAGGAGGAAAGGGGGTGGAACAAGTTCTCAAGCTTTTCCAAGAGAAGAAAACCTCAGGTATTTAGCAACTTCTTTCAAGTTCATCAACAACCTTTCCATGACAAAATCCTCTCATATATATAGCCAAAAAGGGGAGTCAAACAGCCAATATCAACCTCCAACCTAACCAATCAGGTAAGGGGAAGAAGAAGGGCCAAAAGACACCACAAAACTGCTCCCAAAAAACAACACCGAAAATGGTTTGGAGAAGCCACGGAACACAGCCAGGGAACTACGGGAACACAGCCAGAGAGGGACTCAAGGAGCCAACACAGGAAACGGGATAGAGAAGTCACAGGAAAGCAGCCAGGGAGAAAACCGGAAAGACAATCAGCCCACAGCAATAATTCACAAAGAAGAAACCAAGGAGACAAGAATGGGATGAAACAAGCTCCACTCCACATACCTTTATGAATTTATGAGCTAGGAAGTGCAATTATACCACTAAATAATAAGCTAAACATCAGCTCAAGCATTAATGAGCTAGCACCAAGTAGATCTCAAAATTTCATCTCACAATTAGAGAATCCAAAGCCCATCCCGAGAGCAGCCAAAGGCCCAAACCGGGAAACAACAAGCAGCCCAAGGACAAAAGGACCCAAATGCTAGCAAACCCAAGCCTTGTCATGCCCAAGCACGTCCTACCATGATCATTGGATGTTCTCCATCATTGGATAGCTTAAAAAAACATAAAACACAACTAATATTATTCAAATTACATCAAAATAAAATAAACCAAAATATAAATGCATCAATTCCCCATGATGGGAGAATCTCATCTCTTGATGAGAAAGCTTCCACAATCAATTCCCCCCTGGTGGGAGAATCTCATCTCTTGATGAGAAAGCTTGCACAATCTTTTTATAAAGTGTTGGAGTTCATTATGATTTCTCACATCTCACCTTAAACTGGGGATTTCACCCTATTCCTCGGGATAACTTGAAAAATTCACCATAAAAAAAAAAAAAAAAATCCCTTCTCTCAAAAGAATAAGAGGTATTTTTAAGCAATTATATGATAAAAAAGGACAACAAATTACTACACTTATCCTTAGGTTAAAAAAAAAAATATGGACATAAAATAAAATAAAGATAGAAGAAAAAGAAAACACCTAACTGAGAAGATTTAAAAGCTAACAAACATAAAACCCTATATCTTATATTGCATTATCAGAACAAATTTAGGCGGTGTTGAGACTCATCATGACTATTTTTTGCCATGGCTCAGCTTATGTTGATTTCTTTAATTTTTAACTTCATTTATTATGTCATTTTAAATAGCAGAGAAGTCACTGCTATTGCCGTCTACTGGAAGTTCTTGTGAATGTCTGGGCTTATCATAGTGGCAGACGAATGTTTTACCTGGAACCAAACTCCGGCAATCTTGAAGAAAATCATCCCATCGGTGAACGGACAATGTGGGCGAAATATTTCAGCCCTGCATTGATTAAAAACATGGATGAGGATTTGGCAGAGGAAGCTGATGACAAAATGCATCCTAATGAAAGATGGCTCTGGCCTTTAACTGGAGAAGTGCATTGGCAGGGGATACTGGACAGAGAAAGGGAGGATAGATACAGGAAAAAGATGGAGAAGAAAAGGAAAATTAAGGAAAAGTTATTAGATAGGCATAAGTATGGATACAAACAGAAAGCTCTAGGAATTCCCTAGTCTATATTGGTATATAAATGAAAAAATTTTGCTAGGATATTCATGGATCTGCTATCATATTCTTTCCCACAGTTAGCTCTTACCTCTGAAAAGAATGTAGGTAATTTACTTCCTATATGCTGTAATTTCCTATTAATTTATGTCTTTTTCATTTAATTATATTTCTTTTCTCAGCTAAACAGCAAAAAAATCATCATTTTTGTATTTCTCATTTTAACTGCCGCCAGTGTACTTGGTGTACATTCAAATTTTCTATGAGATGTTACTCTCGAAATGGGAGCGTTTAAGCACTTTTTTTTTTGAACGTTTCCTGTACTTTGTGTTGGGTTTATATGTTAGTTTACATTGTGCAAGTTTTCTATCATTTTAATACGAAATGAGTAGGAACTAAATGATGTTGATAATTTTATTTTTTCTGTTGGAATTTCATTATTACTGTGCATCTATTTTAATGCTAGAAATGATTAGCATGCCTCAAAAGAATGTTAGGGATAATTGATTAAGCCTTCGTTTGAGTTGATTGTCTTATTATTTTTTATAGCAGTTTTTATAGTACGAAAATTTAATTTTTTATATTTGAAATATGTTTTAAGAAGCAGTAAAAAAGCCATCTTCAATGAAGCCTAAATTGTGAGCTTAGTGCAAAATACGCATTGTTTCTGTCACGAAAAAGATTGTATAGGAAGTAGTAAAATAGTCTGATGATATAGAAGTAAAATAAATTCATACTTTTCTAGTATTATGATTGGATCTCTTCTAGCTTTATTCTTTTTTTATCTCAATACTGTTATTTTCATCATCATGTTTAGTGATTGACTGAATAATAAACAAAATTGCTTTCGTAACTATTATTATATTTCTTTACTTGCTGGTTGGGGTTGCAAGCTTTGCTTCGTCTCAAATTATTATCATCTCTAACATGATTTTTATGTGATCTCTACGCATGAAAGATTGTCATTTACTCCTGAGAAGAGATAGAACAGTTATGATATATATATATATATATATTGTTTTTAATAATTTTACTTTGTAGGTATATTTATTTTACTATAGCTTTTTTTATTTTAAAAAATTTATGTTATAATAAATAATCTTTTTGCTACAAGATCAAGTAGAGTACAGTAACTATAAGAAAGTTATAATTTTACTCAATGAAATGAAAAAAAAAAAATTATTATAGTCTAAGCTAATTATTAATGGAGGCTCGGAGCTATGAGTCTTATTGGCAACCTTTTGTTTCAACAACCCTATCAAGAGGAAACCATTGCCTAGGAGGCTAGGATCATGAGAAGAGCTCAATTATTTTTTAAAAAAGTTTTTTTTTTTTAATTATTTTATTTATTTAATTTACTTTTTTATCATGAGAAGAGCTCTATTTTTTTCTCATCATCAGAAGAGCTTTATTTTTTTAACAATTAATCAATTAATTTTGATTATGAGAAGAGCTCTATACAACACAACATAATAAGAGATTAGGCTTGGAGGTTTCTTGGAAAAAAAATCCTAATTATTGAACGGAAAATAGGAGGGTAAGATATCTAATGTTAGAAGCTATCATAATAGACAATTTGATGCCATATCTTAGGATTTTTGGTTTGGTTTATTTATTTTAATCCTAACAAAAAAATATGCGTTCGTTAAGTTTATAGGATTGAACTTAAATCACTCCTTTTTTTTCTCTCTCTATTTTTTAGCATCTACTTGGGACAACAGCAACAATCTCTAAAAAATTTATTTGTTTTAAAATTTTTGTTAATTACATTTTTCCCTAAAAAAATCAAATAATAAGTTTATTACAATTATCATACTTGAAAAAATTTAATTGTATGAAAATTTCTCATTAGATAAATTTTAAGAAAACATTAAAAAAGCGTAACCAAAGGCAAATTTCAGAAAAATAAAACTATTAAAAAATTATCACAATTAGACCTTTACTGTCGTCATTTTTGTTCAAATTATCACTGCAACTATAGTCTCAATTACACCACCACTTACCATCCACGAGCCACCTCAAAACCCCGCAAGGAGCTGATCTCTCATCTAATTATTTCAATTGCATACCCAACTTGCTCCAGACGAAACATAGGCATCATTTGGGACCGTTTTCTTATTATTTTTTATAATAATTTTTTAGCACAAAAAATCTTTGAAAGCAATGGAAAAATAGTAGTCTAAAATTGTCTCAAATAAAACTTTAATTAATATTTTTAATTATAATAATTGCAAATTTTATTAAATTAAAATCAATCTATGATTTATGGAATAAATTTTTGAAGTTTTTTTGAATCCATATGTGCATTAATCATCTTGCTCCTTCGAGCTATGGGAGTTTGTGTTAAATATACTTGGAAGATCAGCATGAAGATGAGAACATAATGATTTAAGAAGATAAAATGTTAAGGAAATTAATATATTTGTTAGAATTGCTGAAAATGCCGTTTTTTCTTTTACATTATGTTACTTTAATTTATTCTTTAAACTAAAATGCTTGTATTTGTATCAATGTTGACATTTCAAATATATATATTTTTTAAAATTCTGAACGAATTAACATAAATTTTTCTTGACGGAAAGTCTGAGAGTTTCCAAAGTTGAAAGTGTTATATTATTATCGAAACTAAAATTTTTGCTACTATAAACTAGATACTAAGTGTCTATTTAATGAGTAACCTTAATCGAAAGTGCTCTCTTGTTATCTAGAGGGATAATAACTATAGGAATTTTTATTAGATCCGATGTCCTCACGTAGCTCTACGTTCGGACTCCAGTAAAATGGTGCCACGTGCTCTTATTCTTTACCGCGCGGCCCGACTACCGGACCCAGGATTGTTATGTATTGGTTGATTTGTGCAGACCGGGGTATTGCTAGGTATTGCTCGATATTGTTTGGCAATAACGAGAAATATTGTTATGTGAAGACCAATACCTAGCAATACCGATCAAAACCCCGATTTTGCTAGGTATTGCTCGGTATTGCTAGGTATTGCTCAATATTGCTCGGTATTGATCTTCACAGAGCAGTATTTCTCATTATTGCCAAGCAATATCTAGCAATGCCCAAGCAATACCTAGTAATACCTAGCAATACTCGAAGATAGCAATCCTGGGTTTTGGTCTAGGTAGGGTCGTCGGGCCGCGCGGTAAAGCGTAAGAGCACATGACGACATGTTATTAGCGTCTGAACATAGAGCTACGTCAGGATACCAGACCTAATAAAAATTCTAACTATAGGGGCTTGAATCTTTAGGAAACCAGAACTCGGATCTTAAAGTCCTCGCTAATATGGTGAAATCTCTAGGTACTTTTCTATCTCTTTCTAATATGTCTTCCAAAAATTCCCCCAAAACTTTATCCATTAACTCTCCTCAAATTTTTGGAGCCCACAAATTTCTATTGTCTTTGATGGAGATGGTTTCACTTTTCATCTTTGACTTGTCAAATGTTTGCATAGTAGTAGAAAAACCATGGTGATTAAGGTGTGACACTTGATTGCGTGTCCAGGAATTTCCTGCAAAAAGCTCCCAATGGAGAGAAAAATAACCATTTATTATGATAATAAAGAAAAGAAGTAAATAAGCATCGTATAATGAACATTGACGTTTGACACTTGGACACTATGTCCAAGAATCCATCGTCGAGAGGTCCAGGCGAGAATGAAAGTAAGTTTGGAAACCAAAATCTCTAAAAAAAAAAATTATTAAGAAAAACAAGTGTGTAACAGAAGGTGTATACTCCCAGAGATCTTCCTCCAAAAAAGATTAATTTGGGGATTGAAGAGAATATTCATCCAACTTTCATCAGCACTCTCCTACTAGAAGATAAAATTAAAGAGATGAAAAAACTACTTTGTGAATTTAGGGAATGCTTCACCTGGATATATGCTAAAATGCTTAGTTTATCCCTTGATTATGGTAGTTCATAAATTAGTAATTAATCTCGACTCAACATCCACCAAATATGCTCTAACGTGAATGAGATTGGAGAATATGTTATTACAAAAATGAAAATGCTCATTAAAGCGGGCTTTATTCATGAAGAGATGTATATTGATTGGATTGCGAACATTATCCCCATGAAGAAAAATGATCATATTTGTATCTATATCGACTTTCGAGACCTTAATAGGTCATGTTCAAAAGACTACTTTCTTCTTCCAGTGTTAGCATTATTCGTTAATAGCATGTCCAATTACAACATGCTCTCTTTCATAGATGAATCATCGGACTATAATCAAATCAAGATGGTTCTTGAGGATAAGAAACATACATCATTTCATACACCTATTATTATATTCTACTACACAGTCATGCCCTTTGGCCTGAAGAATTCTAGAGCTATATATACCAAAGGGAAATAGAAAGCATTTTGATGATTTGATCCACTAGAAGGTGAAATGATATGTTGATGATCTCATTGTTTAAAGGAGATATCATAAAGATCACCTTGATGATCTTAGGATTGTGTTTAAAAGAATTAAGAAGTTTGATCTCAAAATGAAACCTCTCATATGTGCTTTCAGAGCTTCCTCTTGGAAATTTCATGGGTATGTTGTGTGCCATCGAGGAATTGAGATCGACCCCAATAAAATTAAAGTAATCATTGAAATGTCATCGCCAAAAATTATTTTCATATTCATTCTTTATAAGGATAACTTGTTTTCATTTGGCATTTTAATTTAAACTTGCATGATAGATGCTAATTTGCAAAGCTGATGAAGAAGGATGTTCGCTTCTAATGGGATGATGAGTGTCAAGAAACCTTTGATTATATCAAAAAGTATATATTAAGCTTGTCTATTCTCACAACACCAATTTTGGAGAATCCTCTCATTATGTATACAACAACATTAGAAGAACCCCTCAAGGTGTTATTGGTACAACATAATGAAGAAGGAAAAGAGAATGCTCTCAACTATATTAGTAGAAGATTGATCATAGCAAAGATGTGTTATTCTTCTATTAAGAAGCATTATCTAGCTCTTATCTTTATAGCTCAAAAGCTCTTCCATTATATACTTTCTTGCAAGGTCACTCTGATCTGAAAGATCAATCCACTAAATTTCTTAATGATAAGACTTTGGGCCCAAAAAAAAAGAGCTTTAGGGCTCTACCATTATATTTGGGGAGAGTTTTAATGGACTAAATTTTGGGGAAAATTTATAGAAGGCATAATAGATAGAGATAAGACACACTATAGGAAAACTAATGATTTGCGATGGATTTGCAGTGAGCTTTGTGATAGAATAATTTTTTAACAAAAGTGTGGTAGATATTTTTTGTCGCATTTTATGATGGAATTACAGCACAGTTACAACAAAAAAATTAGTCACAAAATTTGTATATATTTTTGATGAATTTTTTTACTACAAATATTTGATTTTCTTGTAGTGACATCACCCAATAATCAAGGCTCTAAAAATCGGACCGGACAACAAACCGGAAGAAGGAGAGGTTCACGGTTCGACGGTCTAACCGGGGTCGAACCGGATGACGTAATAAATAATAAATATTATTGAAATTAATAAAATTAACATAATGATAATGTTATCATTTAAAGTATGAGACAAACAAATAAACTAAAAAAATTATGAAACATAAAACTTATATAATTAAGTAAAAGAATTATTTTTAAAATCTCACATAAAAGCAAAAAAAATCTAAATCTAATAATTATATGAATTTAAACTCATAAAAAATATGATAACTTTAATTTTAAATTTTATTTTTAATTTAAATTTAATTTACATATAGTCATATAATATAATATAAATTATTATTAATTCATGTTACATATTTAATATAAATTTAATTCTAACATAAGTTTATAATTTTAATATAATTTATTCTTATTTTATAGTATATGATTAAATATATTTTATACGTTTATGTTGTATGCCAAAGTTATTTTATAAATTTATATCTAAAATCATTAATAAATAGATAAAATTATTAATGATAAATTATTTTTTATAATGTATAAATAAATAAATTTTTATTATTAACTAATAAATAATTATCATTCACTTAAAAAATAATTATCAAAAAATATATTTAAAAATAGATTTTATAGGCATTATATATGTTATGAACTCATACACACCTCAACCCTTTTCTTTAGTCCCACATTTCTTGGAAACACTTTCTTACTATTGTTTATATAACATTTTGAGTTTCTTGGAATGAATACCTCACTTGGAGTGGTGGGGCAATGTGAAGATTTGAGGGCAAATATTTGAATTAAAAATGTGTTATAATTTAAATTAAATGTTTTAAATATATATTTATTTATTTTAAAAATATATTTAAATTTTGTTGGATTTGAACCGGCCAGTTTAAAAAAATCGGAGCCAGTTCTCCGGTTGAACTGGCGGTCTTGACCGGTTCAGTCCGGTTCAATGCATAAGCAGTTTTAAGAGTGAACCGGACTGGTCTTGTGGCCGATTCACGGTCGAACCTGTTGAACCGGCCGTTCCAGCCCAATTTTTAAAGCATTGCCAAAGATTTTACCCTCTTAACAAGGTATTTATGATCTGAGCTATAGTTTATTATAGGCATAAACCCCTATAATTAATTATCTATCCCAATAATAAGAGAGCACTTTCAATTAAGGTTTGTAATAAAGCAGATATGTAGTATCTATTGTATAGTAGCATCATATCTAAATATCTAAAATTAGAAATTTTATCATTTATCACTTAAAGCGAATAATATGAAAATGATGATGAACCCTATCAAAATCCCATATTTTTTTCATCCTGGGTAATCATGGTCCCTAGTCTGCTTAGTTAGAGGAGATAGTTGACCCAACCTGACCGAATAATTCTTATGAACAATCATGAGTTACTTTGTTCAAGGGTATCTTAAAGACATGGGGTGAATATTTGTCTAAGGGATGAATACAAGTCAACCTCAATTAACATAGGGCTTTGTGCCCTATTGATCATTCATAATGATTCATTACTCAATAGTAAATAGCCATTAAAACATACGTGCCTTTAACTATGACCATAATACAATTGAGTTATTCGACTAAACCACTAGGTTAGAGTGTCACGATCATATTACTAAACACATGGTGCCTATCTAGCCAAGCCATAGGTTCTTTGTGGAGCCATCTGGCCAAACCACTGATTAGAGCATCAATCATTACTATATCATGTAGAGTCGTGTGGCAAAGATACTGGTTAAAGTGGAGCCATACTAGCCAAGCCACCAGTTAAAGGCCAAATGCACATAGTGGTTATATATGTAGTTAAATCATAATGTGATATATATGTTATAATCTGAGATCTAGTACTTTTAATTTTGATGATAACAAAGATTATTAATTGAATTTTTATTTCTCATAAAATTTGCAATGTATATTTCAAGTACATCATACACCATTTAAGGTCATTCAGGGCTCAAAATTGGGCAGAATAGGATGTGTTGAAAGAGTTTATACTTTTGATTTTTTTTAATTTTATATTTCTTGAGTCTAGTCATATAAGGTGTATGATAATTTAGTGACCGTGCACTCATGCAATAAGGAGGAAAATTAAGTGTTAAAAAATTTGTGAATATTATACTGTGCAATTTGTATCATACTGCACGATATGCATAAAATAGTAATTAATTAAACACTTAATTAAAGAAATTTGATTTTGAACAAATCGTACTATACAATCTACATCATATCAGATGAACTGTAGAAATTGAGTTTCCTACATCTAATCATAAATTAGGCAATAATTAAAAATTCAAATTTTGAACTAATTGTATTATTTGATGATAATTGTAATGGATGATATTAACAAATCTTGCCTAATTTAATGTTGTAATGAGGCAATCAAATCAGAATTAATTAACTCATTAGATCGTACTATATGATGACCTATATCATATTATACAACCCAATTTGATCCCATGATAATAATTAACTGCCAGCAATTGTATTTGACAAAAAATCAATTCAATTGAGCTAATCGTACTATATGACTCTAGATATCATACAGGATGACCAGTTCAATTTAGTTGAACTAATCATATATATCATTATTCATAGTATAATACTAATAGGATGAAATGAACTAATCATACTATATGATTTCATATTATATTATATGATCAAAAGCAATAAAATTAAAATTTTAGGATTTTTTGAAGCCTTGTTAAAATCTCTCTTATTTGATTCTTAGAGAATCTTAGGCTGTTGAAGAGATTCTGATAGAGAGAGAGAGAGAGAGAGAGAGAGTATTGTGAGAGGTCTTAAAGCATCGAAGAAGGTGAGGTTGTGTGAGAGGGAGGCGTGTGAGGGGATTCCATACGGTTACTCTAAGTGTGCATGCACCTTGATTCCTCCAGTGGCTTTATTGATTTCTTAGGTTTGCTCTTGGTAGAAATACTTTAAGGCTGAAGATCGTTGGGTTATCTACCTGAAGGAGGGTGAAAAAGAATTACAAGGTACTATGCCTTCACAAGGAGGGTGAAAAAGTGTCTAATGTTCTTTTCCACGCCAGGAGGGTAAAAAGATTCTTGTACTCTACCACATCGGGTTGATGGAAGTGATTCTTGTAAGGGCTTCTCCACCTAGCCATATGGGGTAAAAGAGAGTCACTAAGAGTTAGTGTAATATCTAGAGAGGAGGACTCTGGAGAGTGGATGTAGGTCAAGGTTGACCGAACCACTATAAAATTTTGGTGTGCTTGTTTCTTGTTGTTTCTCCTTACACATTTAATTTTTGCACTTTAATTTTTTGTAATTTATTTTCTTGAAAATCCATGCTGTGAATGTTGTGATGGTTTGGATTAATTTATAAAGAGAGAAATATCTTTTCAAGTTCATCTCTTGAGTTATCTACTAAATAAAAATAAAATTTATTAGTACATTGACTAGCTTTTGCTTTGTTAAATTCCTATTTAAATTTGAAGTTTTGAATTTGGTTATCAAGTTTTTAAAAATAATTTTTGAAAGGAAAAGTTTAAAAAATACCAATTCACTCTCTATTAAGGTGCCTTGGGCAGAGGCTTAACATCCTCCCTTAAACTTTCATTTGTTATCGTAGCGGGTCTCTAAATTAGTGATTTTAAAATCCCTTAGAAAAGATCTATTGTCACATCTTGGAAATAGAAATATTGTAGAGGTTTATTATATAACTTTAGGGCTACAAACAAATCAAGCTGAGCTGAGCTTCTTAGACATGTGTTTAAGTTGAGCTCATTTAAAAAGCTAATGTTTGAGCTCGGCTCGTGTTCAAAATTTAGCTTGTTTAATTTTAAGCTTGTCGAGCGGCTCATTGAGCTGCTCATTAAATATCAAAGCAAGCTAGAACACAAAATAAACTTTTGAATTTAAAGTCTAGCCAAGCATCTCAGCAAACATTCCACCCATATACCTGTGTAGGCTACCAATTGCCCGAAACTGATTTATAGACACATTTCTTTTTATATAGCATTATAATTCAGCTCCAGGCGATGTGGGACAAAACCCTCTACAATTTTTTTAGTGTTTCCACGGAGGGGGGGGGGGGGGAAGAGAGAGAGAGAGAGAGAGAGAGAGAGAGAGAGAGAGAGAGAGAGAGAGAGAGAGAGAGGTATAGGGAGTTTAAAAAATGCAAAATATAGAGAGAGAGAGAGAGGGCGGGCTGGTCTTAGTGGTAATTGAGGCCAAATTTATGATATTTTAAAACTTGTTTTTTTTTTTTAAATTGAGCAGGAATTGAGGTGACAGTGGAAATTTTTAATACAAGATTTAATAAAATATTTTTAATTTGTTAGATTAATAAAAGTACAAATAAAAAATATGACTAATAAAACTGGTTAAAGCTAAAATTATTAAATTATTAAAAATAAATTACTAAATTAGTAGGCTTAATAATATTTATTTTTTAAATTATAAATGAGCTCTAATTGAGCTTCTTAGTCGAGCTCTCATCGAGCTTCTTAGTGAGCTTGTTCACGAACTTAAATGTTACTGTTCGTGAATATAAATGAACCAAACAACAAGTTGTTTAAGCTTATTCATCTATCAAGTATTGATCAAGATTGTTCAAACTTGATTATTTATCTTATCAAACAAACATAAACGAGCTCTTATCGAGCCGAGCCACGAGCAGCTCAACGAACGCTCGGTTCATTTGTAGCCCTATATATAACTCATCTACCATTGTTTGACAATATATCTTTTGATTTTTGTAAAGTCTACATGTCTAGTTTTCTATAATAAATTGATTTTTGCATGTCGTATTTGATTCAAACTGGTTATTTTGTATCATCATGAATAGCTAATGGAGTAAAAACAGACATTTCTTTTACTTTATGGAGTATTGAGGATATATATCTTATATAACTAAACTCTAAATGTTTAAACTATTTTTTATGTGTACTAAAATTTGAATATTATATGCGAGTCTCTACATGACTAGTAACAAAGAGATTTGGGATAGATTATGCATCAAGTATGAGGGTACTAATGAAATGAAACAATCTAAATTGAATATTTTACTACATGATTATAAACTCTTTCACATAAAACCTAATGAGACTACCCTAGACATATACACTAGGTTTTCCCATGTAGTAACATCCCTGAATGCTCTACGTAGAGAACTTTTAAGCTCTGAGAAGTCAACAAAATTTTGTGATGTTTACTTAGTAATTATGATGCTAAGATTATTATTATATGTGAATCTAAAGACCTAAATGTTTATTATGTTGATAATTTGTTAGGTTCGCTAATTGCTTATGAGTAATGTGTGAGAGATTGCTTGATGTAGGTGACAAGAATAAGAATATAGCAGTAGCATTAAAAGTCAATGACTCTGAAAGTGACATCTCTACAATTGAAGAAGATGACAAAATAGCATTAATAACAAGGTAGTTCAAAAGCTTACTAAAGAAGAAACAAAAGCTTCACTTTGAAAGGAGTAAAGGAAAAGGTTTTAAATCCAATAAAAACTCATATAAAGTTATGTGCTTTAAATGTAGGAAACCAATGCACTTGAGATCAGACAACTCTAATATGAAAACTTACTTAGTCATGGAGAAGGGTGAGGAAAGCATATCTTCAAAAAGTGGAAGCATATAACACAAAAGTTGTTTGGACTCCACCTGAGAATCATTAGGATACAAAGAAGAGAAGGAGGTAACTAATTGATGTCTAATATCTAATGATAATCTTGATCACTCTTATAAATATTAGGTATGTGAACTCACCTATAATATTTTTTTTTCTATTTCTAAAAAAATGCTTGAATCATTTAAGAAATTAAAGAAACTACATGTTAGTCTAAATTTGAAATGTTCTAATTTACAAAAGAAGCATGATAGTCTTAGAACTAAGCATGTTTCTTTAGATAAAGAACATACTTTTTTACTTGATGGGTGTGATGAACTAAAAAAAAAGCATCTTGAGTTAAATAAATTGCATAATTCCTTAAAATCTGAGTATACTGAGTTAGAAGAATCATACAAATAATTAGAAATACTAGCATCTAAACTAGACCATAATGAGCATACATTAAAACTTGAAGTTGATAGCTTTAGAAGTGTAGATGAATTCTTGAGAGAGAAAGTTTAGGCACTTCAAAATAATGAGCCACAACCTACACTAACACAATGGTATAACCTCAAATCACAGCATGTATCACACATGCATCCATAGAAGGAGGTGTGGCAAGAATTCACTAATCTTAAGAAAAACAAAAAAGGAATTCCATTGACATGTATTTTTATTGACCAATTAGAATTGTCTTCTAGGACCTATAATTGTCTCAAAAGGTCCAATATACATACATTATTGGACCTTTTGAGTCACAGTCAAGAAGATCAATAGGTTAGTGAATATATTTCTAGGTGTTAGGTGATATTGTTGTGGCATGTTAGGACACATAGCCTACACTTGCACCATACACCGTAGAATGCATCTAGTGTGGAGGCCAAAGTCAAGTGCATCACAACATAACATATATATCATTCATTCAAGTTAGCATAAGGAGGAGCCCAAACTCAGTTGGGTTCTCAAATCTAACCCCTTGATTGACATTTTAGGGTGCTCATAGAAGGCATAGTGAGAGCATGTGGTACTTGGATAGTAGATGCTCATGACACATGAATGAAGATATGAAGAAATTCATCACGTTGGAGGCTTGGGTAGGAGGCAAGCTTACATTGGGAGATAACACCACCAGAAAAGTAGTGGGCTCAGGTATGATTGGCCATATTGAAAAAATTATCATTGAGAATTTGTTATTATAGTAGATGGTTTGAAACACAACCTACTTAATATTAATCAATTATGTGATAAAGTATTTGATATCAAATTTTTTTGCTAACAAAATATTTGATTAGTTTGAATGGTAAACTTATTTTAAAAAGCAAAATGATTAACAAAATTTAAATGCTTGATTTAAACTATGTTAAATATTCAAATTTCTTATATTTAAAAACTATTGTTGATGAATACTAGCTATGGCATAGGTGACTATGTCATGCAAGCATGAACACACTTATGAAGATCACCCAATAGTTAAAGGCATACATAAGTTAGATTTCTTTAAGGACTACCTTTGTGATGCTTGCCAACTAAAAAAATATGTCAAATCATCATTTCATCCCATTAGGAACATTATTATATCTAGGCCACTAGAAATCCTTTATATGGACTTATTTGGACTGGTTACTACAACCATCCTAGGAGGGAAGACCTCTAGGTATGTGATTGTTGATGATTACTCTAAATTTATGTGAGTTAGATTTTTATCTCATAAAAGAAAATAATTTAAGCAATTTAGGACATTCTCCAAAAGAATTTAGAACAACTTAATATGTGAAATATCTACTATCCATAGAGACCATGGTGTAGAATTTGAAATTTATATATTTGAATCATTTTTTAGGGTGTTAGGAATATAACATAATTTTTTTGTCCCTAGAACTCCTCAGCATAATGAGGTAGTTGAAAGAAATAATAGAACATTAGTGGAAGATGTAGAGCCATGCTAGCTGAGTATTCACTCCCTAGATATTTCTAGGTAGAAGTAGTGAACACAACTTCTTATATTCTAAATAGGATAATGGTTAGAACCAAACTTAATAAGAAATCCTAAAAATTACTCAAAGGTAGGACACCCAATCTCTCTCACCTTCATGTCTTTGATGTAAGTGTTTCACTCTAAAAAATGAAAAATCTCCTCTATAAAAATTAGACCCTAAATCTGATGAAGGTGTTTTCATAGGTTATTCTTGTGAAGGTAAAGCCTATAGAATTTTCAATAAGAATACCTTAGTGGTCGAAAAGACCACTAATGTAGTATTTGATGAGTCAGATTGATCTGCTGAGCCTAGGTTAGAAGAAGAAGAAGAAGAAGAGCTAAAGGTCACCCAAGGATAAAATATATTGACCTAGAAAATAGAGTAGAGCCTCATGATCTATTACCTAGAGAATGAAAATATTCATCTAGTCATCATAGGGAACTCATCTTAAGAGATCCATTTATAGGAGTTAAGACTAGATATGGACTTAGGAAAGAGGTTAGTCATTCTAATTTTATCTTTATTATAGAACCCAATAATATAGATGAAGCCATATCTAATGAATTCTTGATCCTAGCTATGTAAGAAGAATTGAATCAATTTGTTAGGAATAATATTTGGGAATTGGTTAGTACACCAAAAGACTAGAGTGTTGTTGGAACCAAGTGCATATTTAAGAATAAAATGAATGACACTAGAGTAGTAATGAGGAATAAGGCCATGTAAGTAGCTAAGGGGTCAATTAGATTGAAGGTAATAATTAAAAAAAAAAAACTTTTGCTAGTGTAGCTAGGTTAAAAGACATTAGAGTTTTATTATCTTTTGCTTGCTTTAGAGGCTTCAAATTATATTAGATGGATATTAAGAATGCCTTTCTGAATGTGCTTATATAAAAAATGTTTATATAGAACAACCCTCTGGATTTGAAAATATAACTTTTCCTAATCATATTTATTAATTAAAAAGACATTACATGAATTGAAGCAAGCACCTAGAATTTAGTATGAGATGCTTAGCACATTTCTCCTTGATAGATTCTTTATTAAGAGTAGTGTAGATACAGTCTTATTTCTAAAGAAAATAGAAAATGATTTACTCATTCTTCAAATTTATGTTGATGATATTCTTTTTGGATTAACAAATAAAAATTTTTGATAAAATTTTAAAAATAATGATCGAGGAATTTGAGATGAAAATAATGGGAGAGCTTACTTACTTTCTTGTATTTAGTGTGAAATAAAGAGATGATAGAACTTTTCTTATTTAAAGTAAATATATCAAGGATATTATAAGGAAATATGAGATAAAGAATGCAAAGGCAATAAATACACACACGAGCTCCACCATTCAATTAGGTAAGAATTAAAATGAAGAATTAAAAGATCAGAAGAAGTATAGAGCGATAATACGATCACTTCTATATTTGAGTGCTAGTAGACCTGATATAATATTTAGTGTATATCTCTATGCTAGATTTCAAGTTGTTCTTAAAGAATCCATATGATTGCAATTAAGAGAATTCTTAGATACGTTCTAGGCAACCAAAATGTAAGTATATGGTATCGTATACATAACTCTTCCTTTTGAAATCATTGTATATTTAATCTCTAACTTCGCATGAAGTAGGGTAGATAGAAAAAATACCTAAGGAACCTATCAATTCATAGGGCAATCATTAGTGCCTTGGTCTAATAGGAAGCAAAATTTAGTATCCCTATCCACCATAGAGGTAGAATATATAGTTGTAGGAAGCTATATTGCTCAAGTCTTATGGCTGAAGTAATAGATCTTGAATTATTTATTGGCACCATTCTTATCATGTGTGACAACATTAGTGCCATTTACATCTTTAAATACCGAATTCAATACTCCCGAACTAAACATATAGATATTATGTAGCATTTCATTAGACATTAGGTAGCCAAGGGAGATATAGAATTACATCATATAGCTACTAAAGTTCAATTAGCAAAGATTTTCAAAAAACCCTTAAACTATGACACCTTTAGCACCTTGAAGACTAGACTAGGTGCTATTGATATTCATACTTGATTTAGGGTGAAAGTAAGATCATTAATTATTTATAATCATTTACTTTTTGTGTGTACTTAAATATGTATTATATTTTATAATTTATGTTCATATGTTGTTTATTTTTACTTTGTTCATTTTCATTTATTTTTCTTATGTAATTATTCACTGTCATCACACATCACCCACCATTAAAAAAATAGAAAATTAAAAATTTGTTCACATCGTACTATAGGATCCACTATTCATACTGTATAATCCACATGTTGATAGCCATTGAACAAATTCAAATTGATTGATATGATAATAATTGCACTATCATACTATGCAAACATCTATTCATATAGGATGATCCATTAGTAAAAAAGCCATCCAGATGACTCCTCAGGGTGACCGCTTTTTCAAAGATCATCCAGTACATTCATGATCGTACTGTATGATTTGAACACCATTTTTTGTTAGCCATCCAGATGATTTAAATTTGCATGATCACGCTGTATAATATATATCATACAATACAATATGATGAAAACTTTATAAATTAGAAGGGATTCTAAGGATTCACTCACACAATCCTTTTATTCCTTCTTTGATTTAGACTTATTCTTCATTCTTCAATGTCTGGAGGAAAGTGCTCTTGGGCTATAATAGACAGTTCTTCTAGATGTCTAATAAACACTCAATTTTACAAAGCCACCAATGAAGACGCTTACCACTAATACAAGGCTGCCAGGATAACACCATCCAAATTCATCAATCAAGATGTCCTTAATTTTTAGGTCATTAATCTATTTATTGGCACTACACTCAATGTAATTCTCACCTTAGAATTTCCCTTCAATGTCGAACTGCTTTTGAATTCTTCGCTAGGCTGAGAGTCAATGGTGAAGGGACATCCCTTCAATCTTTTATCTGTAGGAGACCTATAGAAATCATTTGTGAAGATTTTGACTAATTCCTATATTTCTCCACTACTTGTCTCAAAGCACACTCCATATATTTTCTTCCTGAAAATTAAGTTGGTCGTCTCTATTCATATAGTAGAGGCAGTTAAAAAACTAGACTCATCTAGTCTGATACAAACAGTCATTTAGACAAACTGTTTAAATTTTGCAAATATATCATACAATATGATTGTGAGGTCAACTAGTATGATTTGTTTAATTTCTATGTATTTGTACAAGATTTTTTGTAGGATGATTAAAGATTATCTCTGTCAATCATCTTGTCCTGTTCTCATCACACAGTACAGTCAGTTAATTTCAAGTCGCTCGTTTAGTATGATGTTAACATCGTACATTATGATTAGTTCAAAAATCATAAATTTGTTTGGTACGATATTTGGGATGCCCAAATTTCATTTTTGTCAATCGTACAGTACAATCTAGATCATACAATATAATTAGCCATCAATAATTAAATCATGATTTGATTAACTAACTATGAGGGATAATTTAAATAAAATTTGAAAATATCATAAGAATGATTAATTCAAAAATTATTTTTTGAATTTCATACTTAATTTATTTGGTGTTTAGTTCAAAACAAATCGTACAATATGATAAGTATCATACAGTTTGAAAAATTAATGATTCAATTATCCGTTAAAGATCATTTTCCACATAACTAATTGTACACTACGATTGTAAGTCAAATAGTATGATTATTCCCAAAAAAAAGTTTATCTTAGATTTTTCTCACTCCCCCTATATGTGTGTATATGGCCAGCAAATGCAAAAACTCTTATATGAGCATACTCAATAAATAAAAATTATAAGAAAGTTAAAATTACAGACTATTTAACCTGACATCGTATTCTACCCAAGCTTGAGTCTTCAGTAGTCTTGAGCGCTGTATGTTTTTCTTGAAACATTAGTAAGCACATACAAAAAATAATATCTAGTATTCATGCTAAGAGAAATGAAAACTCATTGAATAATATTTGTTATCAACAAAATCACAAGTTAGGGATCCTAGATTACAACAGTGAAAGCACAGACAGTGTTGTAGCATTATCAATGCTAAATTCTCTATTTTTAATATTATGGTGCCATAATTTCTTACTCCTTGGCATTATTTTTGTACTTCGAGTACCACACCGCTATAATGTATTTAAAGTCATGGCATTACAATTTTAACATCCAAGGGACACATTTTATTAGTGAAGAGATGTGACTGTTCAATAAGTAACTTATTCACATTAGTAAGTGCTACGGTGATGCAAAAGCTTCAGTGCTGAGGCACTAGTTTACTTTAGGGGTGTTATAGTGCCATTATTTTCAAGTTCCATAGCACTAGTTGCCATTTTTATATTTTTTTCATAAATATATATTGTGTTATGTTCGTAAAGGAGTTCTATCTGCCACCAAGTTACTAGCGAAATATCCACCAGTTACACTACCACTTCTACTGGCGGATATAATTCTGCCAGAAATTCCATCGATATACCAAGAATCTCCTGTAGTGGTACATGTGTGGATTATATTAAAAGAAAATTTATAAAATACATAATTAAGAAAAAAGCCATAAGAAGAACACAACTATTAGAGATTATACACACTATTATATATGGACCTTTCGATACTTTATCTTTTGGTGAAGAAAACTATTTTATTACCTTTATTAATGATTTTTCTTACAATGGTTTTTTCTATTTGTTGCATGAAAAATCACAACCAGTAAATGCCCTAAAGGTATTTATTAATGAGCTTGAAAGATAATTAAATAAAAAAATGAAAATTATTAGATCTGATAGAAGTAGTGAATGTTATGAAAAATATAATGAATATAGATAATTACTTGTTCCATTTGTTAAATTCTTAGAAAAACATGGTATATATGCTCAATATATAATGTTAGGCACACCATAAAAAAATGGTGTTGTAGAAAGGTGCAATTGTACTTTGATAGATATTGAAAGTTCGTTAGGGATGTTAAGCCCTAACGAACTGGCCAAGCTAACCAAGAGGGGGGGGGGGTGAATTGGTATTTTAAAAATTTTCTTTTCACAAAGAAAAAAAAATACGTAAACCAAAATCATACCACATAAAAAATAAATGCAGAAATTAAAGTGCGGAAGTAAGAAATAAGAACACAGAAATTTATAGTGGTTTGGTCAACTCGACCTACGTCCTCTCCCCGGAAGCGCCCTCCGAGTATTGCACTACACTCGTGACTCTCTTTTAGCCCCCACAGCTAGGCGGAGAAGCCATTACAAAGAACCTCCTTTTTGCCACCCCGGCAAGGCAGAGAACCTATCTCTTTTTGCTTCCTCCTGAAGCTGGCAGAGAACCACAACCAGATGTTGAATCCTTACCTATACCGACCCTTCCACGGACAAGAAACTCTAGACGAAGAAGAAGCAGAGTGATCCTTGAAGCAACCCTTGTGAATCCACTCACAAGCTCCCCCTTACAAGATCCTCTCTCTCCCTCTCTCTCTCTTTCTCTCCTCAAGGCCTTCTCAGGTCAAGGCAGCAGCAAAAGATTGTTCAAAACGTTGAACAAGAGCTCTTCTACTTAAGAGCTTCAAAGGAGCTAATTAATTGCAAGTTGCCGACAATATCATCCAGGCTGATATGGACATCGGCCTGGCCGATCATTACAAATCTCAGAAGATCGGCCAGAGCATCGCCCTGAATGCAAACTGGATGATTTAAAATTGGCTTGATCGTCCAGGCCAATCTCACGATCGTCCCGGCCGATCAGTTCAAATTAGAGGAAAATCATCCAGAGCATTGCCCTGAATTCGAGCTAGCCGATATTTATCATCCAGAAGTAACTAAGGTTTTTGAATAGATCGTCCAGGCCGATCCTACGATCATCTAGAAAGATATGATCGTATTAATCATCCTTAATTACTCCTTTGATTTCCTGATCAATTAAGGCATAATTTGTGAATATCGTCCAGGCCAATCCATGATCATCCTGGCCGATTATTAAAAAATACAGTATACCTTAATTGTCTATGGCGGCAACTTCTTTATGTTTTGAGCTTATTGTCCTGGCCGATACATGTATCGTCCAGGACGATCTGTTAATGACGACTGCCTTAATTAAGAATCCTTATTTAGACCTTCTGTTTTAAGCCTGATCATCAAGGACGATGTAAATATCATCCTTGCCGATATGAGTAAAAATAGAATTCTAAGTCTCTCAAGTGTGTGTGTGTGTAGGGTTACTTAGCATCAGTCTCTTTGACCATTACAAATAAACTCAAGAAGAGAAAAAACAAAGTACATACTAACTCAACCCTAGACCTACGTAATCTTGAACTGGCTTCATTTGTTCATCCGATCTTTGATTCTTGAAAAGTTAGAAGTAACAGGCAGTCCAAGAGAATCAATAGTGTTTGTCAATCATCAAAACATAAGTCATGAAAATAGATTTGCAACAAATATGGTTAAAAGTATGTTATGTTATTCTTCTTTACCCCTATCATTGTGGATGTATGCATTAAAAACTATTATGTATTTATTAAAAAAAATTCATAGTAAGAAAGATTACGAAAATCCTTTTGAACTATGGATAGGAAGTAAACCTAGTTTAAGGAACCTACATGTTTGGGGTTGCCCATCATAATTAGATTAAAGAATAATCAATGGATTTTTCATTAGTTATCTAGAAAATTTTAAAAGGGTATAAATTTTATTATCTTAAGCATAATATGAAAATTATTGAAACTAAAAATGCTAAATTTATTAAAATGGTGATAACAGTGGACGTTCAAAATCATGAAATATAAAAATTCAAGTTGGGGTAAATATTAGTTTACTAATAACTTCTTATAAAATTGTTCTTGCTATAATTGTTGAATAATTTGATAATATGCAAGAACTACAAATGGAAAAATAGTCTTATCATATAGAAACTATCACTAATAAACCTATTATTGATGAATCCTGAGAAATACCATTAAGCTATTCTCAAAGAAAAAGAAAATATTCTATTTCAGATGATTATGTTTTTTATTTATAAGAGTCAGAATATAAATTAGGAATTAATGATGATCCAGTTTCATTTTCACATGTCATAGAAAGTTTTAATTCTGAAAAATGGTTAGTTGCTATGAAAGAAGAGTTAAAATCAATGGATCATAATAAAGTCTAGGATCTTATTGAATTGCACGAATGTTCTAAAAAATTTTGATGTAAATGTCTTTAAGATTAAACATGACTATAATATTAATATAGAACGATATAAAGTCAGACTTGTTGTTAAAGGTTGTACTCATAACTATGATATTGACTATAAAGATATATTTTCTCCTATTTCTAAAAAGACTCATCCAAAATAATTATGGCATTAGTGGGTCAATATGATTTAGAGTTATATCAAATGGGTTTGAAAACTATCTCTTTAAATTAAGATTTATATGAAAAAGTTTATATGGACCAACGTGAATATTTTCTAACTAATAGAAAGGAACACAGTATGAGTAAACTTAAAAAATTAATATACGGACTTAAACAAGCATCTCGATACTGGTATCTTAAGTTTAATGATATGGTTACTAACTTTGGATTTAAGAAAAATACTATTGACCGATGTATATATCTAAAGATCACTATGATCAAGTTTATATTTTTGATTATATATGTTAATAATATCTTGCTTTCCATTAATGATCTTAGTTTATTTATGAAAATAAGAAATTTTTCTCTAATAATTTTGAAATGAAAGAAATGGGTGAGATATCCTATTTGATAGGAATTGAAATATTTCATAATAAATTATAAGGATTGTCTCAGAAAACATATATAAATAAAATTTTTAGAGAGATTTAATATGGAAAAGTGTTCTGCAAGTAGATTTCCAATAATTGTCTCAGAAAACATATCTTTGCAAGTAGGTTGCAAACATAGTAAACATTATAAGTAATGAGGTATGTGATAATGATGGTACTGGGAGGCTTCCTGTTTCAAATAAATTTGAAGTGTTGAATAATGAGATCGAAGAAGGGGAAGTGACGGATCATTCAGGCTTGGATCTTCATCAGAATTGGGCCGATGCTATAGAGATGACAAAGATTATGGATAATATTGTCCCTCACAATAATAGTCAGATGTAAATTAAGCTAGCCAAGGAATTGAAATCTGTTGAGTCCAGTAATTAGGTTGTTAAGCCTAAGTAAATGTCCCACGGCTACCAAGAGGGGGGTGAATTGGTAGTTTAAAAAATTTTAAACCCTCTTTAAAGATTAAGTTGAACCGAAATAAAATTTTCTTTTAAAGTTTGTAGAAAAATATTTTTCAACCACAGAGTTGTTAAAACTGAAATTTAAAGTGCGGAAACGTAAAAACAATAAAGTAAATGACACCAGATTTATAGTGGTTCGGTCTATAACCAGATCTACATCCACTCCTCAGAGGCACCCTCTGAGTATTGCACTAAAACCAATAGTGACTCTCCTTTAACACCCACAGCAAGGCGGAGAAGCCTTTACAACACACTCTTTTCACCACTACCCGGTGCGGCAGAGAACCGTCGTCCTTTTACACAATCCACAGTGCTGGCAGAGAACCGTCGTCCTTTTACACTCTCCTAGTATGGGCAGAGAATCCTACGGCTGTTCACACTCTCAAAGTGTAGGCAGAGAACCGTCGTCCTTTTACACTCTCCTAGTGTGGGCAGAGAACCCTACGGCTGTTCACACTCTCCAAGTGTAGGCAGAGAACCTTACGGTTGTTCACACTCTCCAAGTGTAGGCAAAGAACCTTTCGGCTGTTCACACTCTCCAAGTGTCGGCAGAGAACCGGTTCTCCTTGACTGATCTTCTCACAAGAATCTAGAAGGAAGAAAGAAAAGAGTGAAGAAATCCAATTTCACAAGTAGAGACTCTTACCTTTGTAATCCAAGTGAAGCCTTCTCGCTCCAGTGGTAGGAATCCTCCTTTGAATGCTCTCTTCCACTCTCTCCTTGGCTATTCTCTCAAGAGGCACGAAGATCAATTGACAAAAAGATTGGGTGGCAGTCTAATTTGGACTATTTATATAAAAGATAAGAAAAATCGCCAAAAAACTGCAAGTTTTCAATTCTGTACGCAGTGGATCGTCCTGTACGATCTTGGATCGTCCTGGACGATTTTACTTAAACGATCTGAAACGACCCTATTTGAATATGTGTACGAAATGACTTCGTACAGATGATCGTCCTGTACGAACTAGGTTCGTACAGTACGAACGGTTATTACTAGCTCGGTTCTAGAAACTGCTGAAAACTGTTCTAAGTCGGTTAATCGTTTGGACGAGAATATCTTCGTCTGGACGAAAATTTTCCAGAGACCTGATCGTCCTGGACGATTATTTATTTCGTCTGGATGAAAATATTTCAGAGGACCAATCGCCACGGACGATAATTTATTTTCGTATGGACGAAAATTTTCCAGAGACCTGATCGTCCGGTACGATATGTAATTTCATATGGACGAAAATTTTCCAGAGGACCGGTCGCCTCGTACGATAATAAAATTCGTCTGGACGAAAATTTTACAGAGAACCAATCGTCCGGGACGACAATTAATTTCGTCCTGGACGAATAGGACTTAGAAAATTTTTTCGAGCAAGTTCCTATTCGTTCCATGTGCTCTATAGGAGATAACTGACGGATCGTCCAGTATGATAAAATATCATCCCGTACGATCAGTATAAAATTTTATGATCTCCTTATGTGTGTGTGTGTAAGTTTTTTTTATTCACTCAATTACAATCACTCCCTTTCAAAATTAATTCAAAGAACAAAATGCAAACTTCAAATTAACAAAATATCTCATGTTAAATTTGATTTGAAGTTATCATAGTCTGGAGTCTGATTTTCCTGAAATGTTAGTACACACAAGAGCAAATGCAAATCTTATAAAATTGTTAGAGATAACTACACATTTTAACAATAATGTTTGGAATCATCAAAACTACATAAATTGCAAAAAATGTAAAACATTCAAATAGCAATTATTCTAACAATCTCCCCCTTTTTGATGATGGCAAAACAATTATTGTTTGTATGGTTTCAAGTTAAACAAATCTCCTATCTCCTAAACTCCCCCTGAATTGATAAATACATTAAAATAAGGAGGCATAACGAACAATATTTTTGTTTTTCAAAAATTTTAACACAAACAACTACAAAGTCAAAAAAAACTTGCAAACAGAACAATCAAAACAGAAAACACAATAATTTCTCCCCCTTTTTGACAGCAACAAAAAGTGAAGAAGAAATAGACAAGAAATGTAAGTAATTATATGAAATTTATTTTTAAAATTTAATCTAAATGGTGATTGACATATGGTATGTAATTTTAAACTAAAGATATTAGATCAATCATAGAAATTCATAAAATTTAAGAAGTGATATAACATTGTAAGTAAGAAGAATTTATCAAAGACATGATTCAATTTAGACATTTGACTATAGAAAAACATTACAAGAGAGATGTATAAAAATTCTATATTTCAAAGTTCAATAGAATATAAATGAACATAAGATCAATTTGAATTAGGAGATTGAACGAATTTGGAAAGAAGAGAATTACCACATGTGGCGCTTTGCGCATCTTTTTCAAAATTTTGGGGCACATTTTTGTGCATTTTTTCTTGGTTGGGCTTATTTTGTGCCTCTTTTTCACTTTGCGAATTCCTTTTGATTTTTGTACATTTTGTACAATGTTCAAGAGTAATTGAGACCACTTCTTTCTAAAATCTATAATCTAAAATTTCAAATATTTCTAAGTGCATAAATATCACTTGAGCATAGAAATACAAAATAAGAAAACATCTAAATTGCAATAATAATATTAACTTTTATGTAGTCTAAATGAATAGACATGAATTTAAAAGTTCTAATTACAACAAGTTATAAACAACTTATAAATTTAGAAAGATTAGATTTTCTAATATAGATAATCTCAAATTACAATCTAATTTAAGCACTATGAAGATTAAATAATACTAATGAAATTCATAAACATTAATCACATTCCAAAAACAAATCAAATTTGAAAAAACATAACAACTTTCATTGATATTAATGAACGGTTTACATAATATCTAAAAAACAAGAAGAAAATACTTTGAACTTAAACCAACATAAACACAAACACTTAACAATTAAACAGACACAATGAAAACATAAAAAATGAATACAACAACTCTACTATTCTGGAGGAGGAGGAGGAATGCCGCCAAAAAGGTTGAAGTAGGGCCATCAACATTACATTGGTATTAATTTCATGTACTTCATTTCTAATATTACCAATGTCTTGTTGCTGCTGCGTAAGTTGAGCATCAAATTGATCAAACCTTTGATCAATGTGAGTCTCTAATCTATCAAATCTTTCAATCAGATTCTGATAATCTGATTGAGGAGCAGAAGTTTGCTCTCCTTCTTCTTCCTCCTCTTCTGAAGCACTGGCATGTGCTTTTCCTTTTTCCTCCTTGAAGAGCAATCTGAATGATGCATCATTATAGTAAACTGGCTCTTCGTATTCTTCATCAGGATGCACTATGTTGTATTTCTTTTCCAAAATGTAAGTAATTAAGTGTCCTAATGAAATGTTCTTCTTCCTCTTCTGATCTGCATGTCCTATTTCTGAAAGCCCATAGATATGGTCTATGATAAGTAGGGCTTCGTCAATAGGATGGCCTTCCATAATTAAAAAAGTTAGAGAAGAAAGGAGAGGAGTAATGTTAATCCTATCACCAGCTTTAGGAATGATTGAGGATCGAAGGATATGTTGGATGATTCGGGCATTTTTGGTCATTCCAGAGACTCTAGCAACATGATTGTCAATATCATTTTCTCTAATTACCCTATTGATATGAAACCATTTGAAGGAGGTTTCTGACATTAGGGTGTGGGCTCTATATCCCTCAGTTCTTAAGTTTAAAAATGCACTAAGGTCATGCTTGGTGATCTCAACTTTTTGCTTAAAAATATAAGAACTAATGGTGGAGTGGTCAGAATTAAAACTCATGATCGCTAGAAAGTAGTAGTAGGTTTGCTTGTTGTAGAAGTGGACGAGAGAAAGAATGAAATGAAATTGGGTTGAGGCGAAGAGGTGCATTACCCGAAATTTCAACTCAGTTTGAATTAGAATGCGAGAGAGAGTGATTTTGGCAGATGCAAAACGAGGAAAAGATTCCTCATTCGCCTTAGAAAGAAAGTTGTCTGGGGCATTCCTATTTGGTTTCTTCACCAACACCTTTTGTCTCTTGCTTGAGGAGGCCATTGTCGATTTGAAGTAGAAAGGGATTGAAAATGGAGTTTGGAAGTGTGATTGTTAAGTTATTAAGACTTCATATTTAAAGAAAAACGATACGTTCGTCCTGGACGAAAATGTTCGTCCTGGACGAAAAATCATCGTTCGTCTGGACGAAATAATTTCGTACAGACGATCCAATTCGTCCAAAATGTAACGTCTTTTCGTAATCAACACAACTTACGATGCGTCCCTTCGTACAGGCTTTTTGACTTGACCGATCGTACAGACGAAAAAGTTTCGTACAGACAATCAAAAAATAAATCTTTTTAATGTCTCTTGAAAACCGTCCCCTACAATGAACCAACACATGTTCGTCTGGATGAAAGAAAACTTCGTACAGACGAAGTCTATATTAATAACTGTCTTATCCACTCAACCGCTCCATTCAATCGTCCCGACGTTTGAGAGAAAAAAAAATATTTTCGTCCTGGATGATCATCCGATCGTATAGACGATCTAATTAAAAACTGCTCTCAAAACGGTTAAAATTCGCGCAAACTGTTATTTCACATATCGTCCCGTACGAAACCATATTCGTCCCGGACGATTTCCTCCAAAAAAATTTTTTATTTCAATTTTTAAATTAAGAAAATCAAACAAAATATTCAAAAACACAGAAAACATAAAACAAAACCATATATCCAAAAACAATTCATTCAAAACACACAAAATTTCACAAAATCAAAAACAAAACACAACAAATATCAATGTTGCAAAGACATTTTGTTTAGGCATTCAAATCAATAACACCAAGCCTTGTTCTTAAAGTACTGAAGGTATCAAAGGCTAAAGGTTTTGTAAAAATGTCTGCAAGTTGATTTTCAGTTGAAACATGTATGAGTTCAATTTCTCCTTTGGATACATGATCCCTTATGAAATGATGCCTTATATCAATGTGTTTGGTTCTAGAATGTTGAATAGGATTTTTGGAAATGCAAATAGCACTAGTATTATCACAATAAATTGGAATAGTGCCTATAGTTAATCCTAAATCAATCAACTGTTGTTTTAACCAAAGTACTTGTGCCACATAACTTCCTAATGCAATGTATTCTGCTTCTGCAATAAATAGTGCCACTGAATTTTGTTTTCTACTTGACCATGAAACAAATGAATTTCCAATGAATTGACATGTTCCAGAAGTGCTTTTCCTATCCACTCTACAGCCTGCAAAGTCAGAATCTGAGTAACCAATAATTTCAAATGAAGAGCTAAACTTAGGATACCAAATCCCTAAGTTTTGAGTTCCTAGTAGATATCTTAAAATCCTTTTCACTGCTGTCAAATGCGATTCTTTTGGATCTGATTGAAATCTAGCACATAAGCAAACACTGAACATAATATCTGGTCGGCTAGCAGTCAAGTAAAGTAAAGATCCAATTATCCCTCTAAATTTCTTTTGATCAATAGATTTTCCCTTAAGGTCCTTATCCAACTGAACTGAGGAACTCATTGGTGTACTAAAAGGTTTAGCATTGTCTATTTCATATTTTTTGAGGATGTCCTTAATATATTTAGTTTGACTAAGAAAAGTACCTTCCTCAAGTTGCTTAATGCTAAAACCTAGAAAGTAATTTAAATCTCCCATTAGACTCATTTCAAATTCACTACTCATTGTATTAGAAAAATCATCACAAAGATGTTTATTTGAAGATCCAAAGATGATATCATCCACATAAATTTGAACAATAAGTATTTCCTTTCCAATTTTTCTTAAAAAGAGAGTTGTATCCACACTTCCTTTTTCAAAAGATCATTCAAGTAAGAAGGTGCTCAACCTCTCATACCAAGCCCTAGGTGCCTGTTTCAATCTATATAATGCCTTTTTTAATTTGAAAACATGATTTGGAAATTTAGAATTTTCAAAACCTGGAGGTTGTTCTACAAAAACATCTTCCTCAATTACCCCATTTAAAAAGGCACTTTTGACATCCATTTGAAACAATTTAAAACCTTTAAAACAGGCAAAGGCTAGTAAAACCCTAATTGCTTCAAGTCTAGCTATAGGGACAAAAGTTTCCTCAAAATCAATTCCTTCAATTTGATTATACCCCTTAGCTACTAATCTAGCCTTACTTCTAATGACTACTCCTGAGCCATTCATTTTATTTTTGAACACCCACTTGGTTCCAACAACACTTTGATCTTTTGGCCTTGTAGTTAGTTCCCAAACTTTATTTCTTACAAATTGATTTAACTCTTCTTGCATGGCCAATATCCAAAATTCATCAGAAAGTGCTTGATCAATGTTAGTGGGTTCAATAATTGAAATAAAGGCTGAATGATTGACTTCCTTGTTTAATCCACGCCTAGTTCTAACACCCTCACTTGGTTCACTTATAATCAATTCCTTTGGGTGGTTTTTAGAAAATCTCAAATCTCTAGGCAAAGGTTCTTCTCTTTCTAAATTTTCTTCCACATTTTCTTCCAAATTTAATCTATCAATCTTTTGGGAGTTTTCTTCAATTTCTTCTTCAACAACATTTGGCTTTTCCATGTTTCCATTTTCATCAAATACAACATGTGTGATTTTTTCAATGACTAAAGTTCTTTTGTTGAATAGTCTATAAGATTTTCCAACACTTGAATATCCAACAAAAATTCCTTCATCTGATTTTGGATCAAATTTACCTAAGGCAGATTTTCCATTATTATGTATGAACACCTTGCAACCAAATACATGCAAATGAGAAAGATCTTTCTAGCAGTCAAGTAAAGTAAAGATCCAATTATCCCTCTAAATTTCTTTTGATCAACAAATTTTTCCTTAAGGTCCTTATCCAACTGAACTGAAGAACTCATTGGTGTACTAACAGGTTTAGCATTGTCCATTTCATATTTTTTGAGGATGTCCTTAATATATTTAGTTTGACTAAGAAAAGTACCTTCCTCAAGTTGCTTAATGCTAAAACCTAGAAAGTAATTTAAATCTCCCATTAGACTCATTTCAAATTCACTACTCATTGTATTAGAAAAATCATCACAAAGATGTTTATTTGAAGATCCAAAGATGATATCATCCACATAAATTTGAACAATAAGTATTTCCTTTCCAATTTTTCTTAAAAAGAGAGTTGTATCCACACTTCCTTTTTCAAAAGATCATTCAAGTAGGAAGGTGCTCAACCTCTCATACCAAGCCCTAGGTGCCTGTTTCAATCTATATAATGCCTTTTTTAATTTGAAAACATGATTTGGAAATTTAGAATTTTCAAAACCTGGAGGTTGTTCTACAAAAACATCTTCCTCAATTACCCCATTTAAAAAGGCACTTTTGACATCCATTTGAAATAATTTAAAACCTTTAAAACAGGCAAAGGCTAGTAAAACCCTAATTGCTTCAAGTCTAGCTATAGGGGCAAAAGTTTCCTCAAAATCAATTCCTTCAATTTGATTATACCCCTTAGCTACTAATCTAGCCTTACTTCTAATGACTACTCCTGAGCCATTCATTTTATTTTTGAACACCCACTTGGTTCCAACAACACTTTGATCTTTTGGCCTTGTAGTTAGTTCCCAAACTTTATTTCTTACAAATTGATTTAACTCTTCTTGCATGGCCAATATCCAAAATTTATCAGAAAGTGCTTGATCAATGTTAGTGGGTTCAATAGTTGAAATAAAGGCTGAATGATTGACTTCCTTGTTTAATCCACGCCTAGTTCTAACACCCTCACTTGGTTCACTTATAATCAATTCCTTTGGGTGGTTTTTAGAAAATCTCAAATCTCTAGGCAAAGGTTCTTCTCTTTCTAAATTTTCTTCCACATTTTCTTCCAAATTTAATCTATCAATCTTTTGGGAGTTTTCTTCAATTTCTTCTTCAACAACATTTGGCTTTTCCATGTTTCCATTTTCATCAAATACAACATGTGTGATTTTTTCAATGACTAAAGTTCTTTTGTTGAATAGTCTATAAGATTTTCCAACACTTGAATATCCAACAAAAATTCCTTCATCTGATTTTGGATCAAATTTACCTAAGGCAGATTTTCCATTATTATGTATGAACACCTTGCAACCAAATACATGCAAATGAGACAAATTTGGTGTTCTACGTTTTAGCAACTCATAGGGTGTTTTATTCAAATTTGACCTCACATTTACCCTATTCAGAACATAGCATGCAGTGCTACCGCCTCAGCCCAAAAAAATCTAGGAAGCGAGTATTCATCTAACATTGCTCGGGCGGCTTCTATTAATGTTCTGTTCTTCCTTTCAACTACTCCATTTTGTTGAGGAGTTCTAGGTGCAGAAAAATTGTGATCAATCCCTTTTTCTTTACAGAAATTTTCAAATCTTTCATTTTCAAATTCTCCTCTATGATCACTTTGTATAGAAATTATTTCACATCCTAGTTTTCTTTGTATCCAAGTTGAAAAATTTCTGAATTCCTCAAATGATTCACTCTTATGAAAAAGAAATTTAACCTAGGTGAATCTTGAAAAATCATATAATATAACAAATCCATATACCTTTCCTCCTAGACTTACAGTGCTTACAGGTCCAAAAAGATCCATGTGTAGAATTTCTAAAGGTTTATTGGTCCTAAAATCTTTATTGGACTTAAAAGAGGACTTCACTTGTTTTCCTAATTGACATGCATCACATAGATGGTTCTTGGTAAAGTCTAGTTTAGGTATTCCTCTCACCAAATTCTTTTGAGTAATTCTTCTAAGATTTTTCATACTAGAATGACAAAGTCTCCTATGCCAAAGCCATGATTCATCAGAAACAGTTTTCAAACAAAAAGCAGTAGGAGATTGAATACAATTTAAATCTAGCATGTAGACATTGTTTACCCTTTTTTCATTTAAAACAATTTTCCCATTTAGGCTAATTATTCAGCTAGTTGGTAAAAATTTTACATTATAGCCCTTATCACATAGCTGACTTATGCTAAGCAAATTATGTTTTAAGCCTTCAACTAATAACACATTGTCTATGAAAAAGTTTTTCAAATTTCCAGTCATACCTGATCCAACCACTTTCTTTGTGGTATTATCTCCAACTGTAACCTTGCCTCCACTCCTGGCTTCCAGCGTTATGAATTGAGCAGTATCTCCAGTCATGTGCTTTGAACATCCGCTATCCAGGTACCATATACTCTCACGAGAGTATTCCTGCAAAATTCTCAAATGTTAGACCTGGGAACCCAAACTAGTTTGGGTTCACCTTTATGAAATTTATAATCAGATGCATGTATGATATATCTAGGTTTATGCATCTTAGTTCTCCACACCAAATTAGTTTTCATCTTTAAAGTGTAGGTGTGAGATATATGTCCCAAAAATCCATAATTATTACATTTAACATTAGGAAAAATATTCCTAAGTTTTCTTTCATATGATTGTCTTCTAAGGGATTTCATAAATTTTGGATAATATTTAGGATTTGTAAAATCTTCAAGTTTAGGGGGGTTCATATTATCCTCGAGAGCTCTTATAGTGAGTTTGTAAAATAAATTCATATCTTATAAGATTCGATTGGTATAATTGATTCTATATGTCTTGCTCTCAGATTCATCCTTAAAACTCTTAAATTCTTTTTCAAGTTCAGCATAGGATGATTTTAAATTAGAAAAATTTTTATTCAAGTCATCATATTCATCAAGTAGTTTCATGTGGTTGTTATCAATTAAAGCATGATCTTTCCTAAGGATTTCGTGTTCCTTATTAAGCTCTCCCAATTCTAAAACTACACTAGCATGCATCTTTTTCATTTTCCTATATGCATCATGCATGTGTTCAGAAACTCCAAATAATTCATTATAGGTTAAATCACATACCTCTTCTTGATCTGATTGTTCAGCATTATCTGCCATCAAGCAAAGGTTGGTGACTTCTTCTTCTTTTTCAGTCTCAGATGAGTCTGAAGCTGAGTCCGCCCAAAAAGCTTTTGAAACTTCTTCTTGCCCTTCTTTACCATTGGTTTCTCCTCTACCTTCTCCTTGCTAGGAGTGGCTTTGAGTTTTGGACAATCAGACTTTATATGACCTGGTTTCCTGCATTCATAACAAATTTCTTCATTAGAAACCTTGTCATTTCTGTTATACTTACCTCTATTCCATTGCTGACGTCTCTTCTGCTTCCTCTTTAAAAAGCTTCTAAATTATCTGGTCATCAGTGCAATATCATCTTCATCCTCAGGTTGTGAGTATTCACTTTCAGACTCTTCCACATTTAGTGCAATATTCTTGTCCTTTCTTGGTTCACCTGCATCAATCTTTCTTTGACTTACTCCTTGCTCGTAAGCAATGAGTGAACCAAGAAGATTGTCAATGGAATAAATGTTCAGATCTTTAGACTCTGTAATTGCAGTAATTTTAGCATCGTATGCAGTAGGTAAACAACGAAGAATCTTATTGACCATTTCAGCATTAGTTAATTCCCTACCAAGTGCATGTAAAGAGGTGACAATTTGAGTGAATCTTGTGTACATGTCTGAAATAGATTCATTAGGTTTCATGCGAAATAATTCATAGTCATGTAACAAGATATTGAGTCTTGATTGCTTAACCTCATTTGTCCCTTCATAAGTTATACAAAGTCTATCCCATATATCCTTTCCGCTTTTACAAGTGGAAACTCGCATGTAGTCTTCAGATTTTAAAGCACAAAAGAAGCTATTTAAACATTTTGCTTTTAATTGTGCTAAGTCACATTCTTCAATAGTCCAATCTGCATAGGGTGTTTCTACCCTAATTCCATCAACTAATCTAGTTGGTTTTGAGTAACCTTCCTGGACTAGCATCCACATGCGATAATCAAGTGACTGTAAGAAAGTAGACATGCGTGTTTTCCAAAAATCAAAAGGAATATTGTCAAACAGTGGAGGTCTAGTGATAGAGTAACCCTCATGTGTGTTTCGGTTTCCAAATGTAGCCACTACGTTAATCAAAAAGTAGTTCAAACTTATGATTTTGAAATAATGCTCTGATACCACTTGTTGAGTCCAGTAATTAGGTTGTTAAGCCTAAGTAAATGTCCCACGGCTACCAAGAGGGGGGTGAATTGGTAGTTTAAAAAACTTTAAACCCTCTTTAAAGATTAAGTTGAACCGAAATAAAATTTTCTTTTAAAGTTTGTAGAAAAATATTTTTCAACCACAGAGTTGTTAAAACTGATATTTAAAGTGCGGAAACGTAAAAACAATAAAGTAAATGACACCAGATTTATAGTGGTTCGGTCTATAACCAGACCTACATCCACTCCTCAGAGGCACCCTCTGAGTATTGCACTAAAACCAATAGTGACTCTCCTTTAGCACCCACAGCAAGGCGGAGAAGCCTTTACAACACACTCTTTTTACCACTACCCGGTGCGGCAGAGAACCGTCGTCCTTTTACACAATCCACAGTGCTGGCAGAGAACCGTCGTCATTTTACACTCTCCTAGTGTGGGCAGAGAACCCTACGGCTGTTCACACTCTTCAAGTGTAGGCAGAGAACCGTCGTCCTTTTACACTCTCCTAGTGTGGGCAGAGAACCCTATGGCTGTTCACACTCTCTAAGTGTAGGCAGAGAACCTTACGGCTGTTCACACTCTCCAAGTGTAGGCAGAGAACCTTTAGGCTGTTCACACTCTCCAAGTGTCGGTAGAGAACCGGATCTCCTTGACTGATCTTCTCACAAGAATTTAGAAGGAAGAAGGAAAAGAGTGAAGAAATCCAATTTCACAAGTAGAGACTCTTACCTTTGTAATCCAAGTGAAGCCTTCTCGCTCCAGTGGAAGGAATCCTCCTTTGAATGCTCTCTTCCACTCTCTCCTTGGCTATTCTCTCAAGAGACACGAAGATCAATTGACAAAAAGATTGGGTGGCAGTCTAATTTGGACTATTTATATAAAAGACAAGAAAAAACGCCAAAAAACTGCAAGTTTCCAATTCTATACGCAGTGGATCATCCTGTACGATCTTGGATCGTCCTGGATGATTTTACTTAAACGATCTGAAACGACCCTATTTGAATATGTGTACGAAATGACTTCGTACAGATGATCGTCCTGTACGAACTAGGTTCGTCCAGTACGAACGGTTATTACTAGGTCGGTTCTAGAAACTGCTGAAAACTGTTCTAAGTCGGTTAATCGTTTGGACGAGAATATCTTCGTCTGGACAAAAATTTTCCAGAGACCCGATCGTCCTGGACGATTATTTATTTCGTCTTGATGAAAATATTTCAGAGGAACAATCGCCACGGACGATAATTTATTTTCATTTGGACGAAAATTTTCCAGAGACCTGATCGTCCGGTACGATATGTAATTTCGTCTGGACGAAAATTTTCCAGAGGACCGGTCGCCTCGTACGATAATAAAATTTGTCTGGACAAAATTTTTACAGAGAACCAATCGTCCGGGACGACAATTAATTTCGTCCTGGACGAATAGGACTTAGAAAATTTTTTTCGAGCAAGTTCCTATTGGTTCCATGTGCTCTATAGGAGATATCTAACGGATCGTCCAGTATGATAAAATATCGTCCCGTACGATCAGTATAAAATTTTATGATCTCCTTATGTGTGTGTGTAAGTTTTTTTTATTCACTCAATTACAATCACTCCCTTTCAAAATTAATTCAAAGAACAAAATGCAAACTTCAAATTAACAAAATATCTCATGTTGAATTTGATTTGAAGTTATCGTAGTCTGGAGTCTGATATTCCTGAAATGTTAGTACACACAAGAGCAAATGCAAATCTTCTAAAATTGTTAGGAGATAACTACACATTTTAACAATAATGTTTGGAATCATCAAAACTACATAAATTACAAAAAATGTAAAGCATTCAAATAGCAATTATTCTAACAAAATCTCTTAGTCTTATGGAGCCAGAGCACAGGAAAAAGAAGAAGGAAACAAAAAAGTAAGGTGCCAGGTGGGGATGAATCCCCGATGGTAAACAAATGATTTCGTTAATTTTTTGTAATTGCAGGGGAGCTAGGAAGAAGGAGGCTTCCTTGTATCTTAGGGAGATAGTTAGAGATAATGATTCGTGCTTTGTTGGGTTGATAGAAACGAAGCTATCAAATATTGATAGAATGGAAGTTGATATGCTTATTGGGAAGGATTGGGATTTCTTTCATTATCCAGCTGTGGGAAAGGCTGGTGGAATCTTGGTTTTGTGGAATACGAAGATTGTTTCATTTGCTGTTAAGATTAGCAATTCCCAGATGGTTATTGGTTCTCTTAATACACATTTGTTGGGCGTATGGAAGGTGGCTTCAGTCTACAGTAGTAGATGTAATAATGTGAGAAGGAGTTTATGGAGCTCTATTGAGAATTGTTTAAAAGATGCAGGTCCTGCCATTGTGGGGGGAGATTTTAACTACATTTTAAATAAAGAAGAGAAGAAGGGTGGCAAAAGAGTTGTTTTCTCTAGAGGATCTAGAGAAATGAAAGAGTTTTTCACTAACGCTGATTTTCATGTTGCAGGTTTTGTTGGACCGAGTTACACTTGGTGCAACAATAAAGATGGTTTTGTTGGACCGAGTTACACTTGGTGCAACAATAAAGATGGATATTCTAGGATTTGGGAGAGGCTTGAAAAATGCTTACTCAATTCCTCTGCTATGCATTTGGTGCCATTTGACAAGGTTAAACATCTTGCTCGGGTGGCATCGGATCATAGTCCCATTGTGTTTAATTTGGATGGAAAGAATATTAATTCTCCCAAGAACATCAGATTTCAAGATACTTGGAGGTCCTACTCGGCTGCTTGGAGCATTGTGAAGAACTCTTGGAAAAAGGCAGATTTTGGAGAAGAAGAGGAGGTGCTCTATCAAAAATTAAAGAGGACTTTGAGAGCCTTATTTTTCTGGAATAAAAGTAAGTGCCGGGATCTGAACAAGTTGAAGGAAAAGCTTAAGAAAGAGATTTTGGATCTACAAATTAAAGAAACTGCTGGTTTGGGACTTGATATTGAAGATATGTTTAATCTGAGAAGAAAGATCCATGAGCTGAATATTACACTTAAAAGATTATCTACTTGGTGGAACCAAAGAGCTAAGGTAAGGTGGTATGAGGAAGGTGTTGAGTCCAGTAATTAGGTTGTTAAGCCTAAGTAAATGTCCCAAGGCTACCAAGAGGGGGGTGAATTGGTAGTTTAAAAAATTTTAAACCCTCTTTGAAGATTAAGTTGAACCGAAATAAAATTTCTTTTAAGGTTTGTAGAAAAATATTTTTCAACTACAGAGTTGTTAAAACTGAAATTTAAAGTGAGGAAACGTAAAAACAATAAAGTAAATGACACCAGATTTATACTTGTTCGATCTATAACCAGACCTACATCCACTCCTCAGAGACACCCTCTGAGTATTGCACTAAAACCAATAGTGACTCTCCTTTAGCACCGACAGCAAGACGGAGAAGCCTTTACAACACACTCTTTTCACAACTACCCGGTGCGGCAGAGAACCGTCGTCCTTTTACACAATCCACAGTGCTGGCAGAGAACTGTCATCCTTTTACACTCTCCTAGTGTGGGCAGAGAACCCTACGGCTGTTCACACTCTCCAAGTGTAGGCAGAGAACCTTTCGGCTGTTCACACTCTCCAAGTGTAGGCAGAGAACCTTTCGACTGTTCACACTCTCCAAGTGTAGGCAGAGAACCCTTCGGCTGTTCACACTCTCCAAGTGTCAGCAGAGAACCGGATCTCCTTGACGGATCTTCTCACAAGAATCTAGAAGGAAGAAGAAAAAGAGTGAAGTAATCCAAATTCACAAGTAGAGACTCTTACCTTTGAAATCCAAGTGAAGCCTTCTCACTCCAGTGGTAGGAATCCTCCCTTGAATGCTCTCTTCCACTCTCTCCTTGGTTATTCTCTCAAGAGGCACGAAGATCAAATGACAAAAAGATTGGGTGGCAGTCTAATTTGGACTATTTATACAAAAGCAAGAAAAACCGCCTAAAAACTGCAAGTTTCCAATTCTGTACGCAGTGGATCGTCCTGTACGATCATGGATCGTCCTGGACGATTTTACTTAAACGATCTGAAACGACCCTATTTGAATATGTGTACGAAATGTCTTTGTACAGATGATCGTCCTGTACGAACTAGGTTCGTCCAGTACGAACGGTTATTACTAGGTCGGTTCTAGAAACTGCTGAAAACTGTTCTAAGTCGGTTAATCGTTTGGACGAGAATATGTTCGTCTGGACGAAAATTTTCCAGAGACCCGATCATCCTGGACGATTATTTACTTTGTCTGGATGAAAATATTTCAGAGGACCAATCGCCACGAACGATAATTTATTTTCGTCTGGACGAAAATTTTTCAGAGACCCGATCATCCTGGACGAAAATTTTCCAGAGGACCAGTCGCCTCGTACGATAATAAAATTCATCTAGACAAAAATTTTACAGAGAACCAATCGTCTGGTATGATAATTAATTTCGTTTTGGACGAAAAGGACTTAGAAAAAATTTTTCGAGCAAGTTCCTATTCGTTCCATGTGCCCTATAGGAGATAACTGTCTGATCGTCTCGTACGATAGGATATCGTCCAGTATGATCAGTATAAAATTTTATGATCTCCTTATGTGTGTGTGTATGTTTTTTTATTCACTCAATTACAATCACTCCCTTTCAAAATTAATTCAAAGATAAAATGCAAACTTCAAATTAACAAAGTATTTCATGTTGAATTTGATTTGAAGTTATCGTAGTCTGGAGCCTGATTTTCCTGAAATGTTAGTACACACAAGAGAAAATATAAATCTTCTAAAATTGTTAGGAGATAATTACACATTTGAACAATAATGTTTGAAATCATCAAAACTATTCAAGTTGCAAAAATGAAAAAGCATTCAAATAACAACTATTCTAACAATCTCCCCCTTTTTGATGATGGCAAAACAATTATTATTTCTATGGTTTCAAGTTAAACAAATCTCCTATCTCCTAAACTCCTCCTGAATTGATGAGTACATTAAAATAAGAAGGCATAAAGAACAATATTTTTGTTTTTCAAAAATTTTAACACAAACAACCACAAAGTCAAATACTTGCAAAGAGAATAATCAAAACAGAACAAATCAATACCAACACAATAATTTCTCCCCCTTTTTGACAGCAACAAAAAGTGAAGAAGAAATAGACGAGAAATGCAAGTAATTATATGAAATTCATTTTAAAATTTAATATAAATGGTGATTGACATAAGGTATGCAATTTTAAACTAAAAATATTAGGTCAATCATAGAAATTTATAAAATTTAAGAAGTGATATAACATTGTAAGTAAGAAGAATTTATCAAAGACATGATTCAATTTAGACATTCGATTATAGAAAATCATTACAAGAGAGATGTATAAAAATTCTATATTTCAAAGTTCAATAGAATATAAATGAACATAAGATCAATTTGAATTAGGAGATTAAAAGAATTTGGAAAGAAGAGAATTACCACATGTGGCGCTTTGCGCATCTTTTTCAAAATTTTTGGGGCACATTTTTGTGCATTTTTTCTTGGTTGGGCTTATTTTGTACCTCTTTTTCACTTTGCAAATGTTTGCTAATTCCTTTTGATTTTTGTACTTTTTGTATAATTTTTTAAGAGTAATTGAGACCAATTATTTCCAAAATATATAATCTAAATATTCAAATATTTCTAAGTGCATAAATATCACTTGAGCATAGAAATACAAAATAAGAAAACATCTAAATTGCAATAGTAATATTGACTTTTATGTAGTCTAAATGAATAGACATGAATTTAAAAGTTCTAATTACAACAGGTTATAAACAACTTTTAAATTTAGAAAGACTAGATTTTCTAATATAGATAATCTCAAATTACAATCTAATTTAAGCACTATGAAGATTAAATAATACTAATGAAATTCATAAACATTAACCACATTTCAAAAACAAACCAAATTTAAAAAAAAATCCATTGATATTAATGAACTGATTACACATTTCATTATATCTTAAAAACAAGTAAGAAAATACATTGAACTTAAAAAAAAACAAACATAAATACAAACACTTAACATTGAAACTGACACAATAAAAACAAAAAATACGAATACAACAAACACACAGAAGTTCATCTCTACTGTTCTGGAGGAGGAGGAGGAATGCCGCCAAAAAGGTTGAAGTAGGAGGCCATCAACATTACATTGATATTAATTTCATGTACTTCATTTCTAATATTACCAATGTCTTGTTGATGTTGCGTAAGTTGAGCATCAAATTGATCAAACCTTTGATCAATGTGAGTCTCTAATCTATCAAATCTTTCAAACAGATTCTGATAATCTGATTGAGGAGCAGAAGTTTGCACTCCTTCTTCTTCCTCCTCTTCTGAATCACTGGCATGTGCTTTTCCTTTTTCGTCCTTAAAGAGCAATCTGAAGGAAGCATCATTATAGTTTACTGGCTCTTCATATTCTTCATCAGGATGCACTAAATTGTATTTCTTTTCTAAAATGTAAGTGATTAAGTGTCCTAATGAAATATTCTTCTTCCTCTTCTGATCTGCATGTCCTATTTCTGAAAGCCCATAGATATGATCTATGATAAGTTGGACTTCGTCAATAGGATGACCTTCCATAATTAAAAAGGTTAGAGAAGAAAGGAGAGGGATAATATTAATCCTATCACCAGCTTTAGGAATGATTGAGGATCGAAGGATATGCTGGATGATTCGGGCATTTTTTGTCATACCGGAGACTCTAGCAACATGATAGGTTAGGCCAATTTCTCTAATCACCCTATTGACTTCATACCATTCAAATTTCTTTTCACTCATTAGGGTGTTGGAAAACTCATGTTCGCTAGGAAATAGTGGTATGTTTGCTTGTTGTAGAAGTGGACGAGAGAAAGAATGAAATGAAATTGGGTTGAGGCAAAGAGGTGCATTACCCGAAATTTTAATTCAGTTTGAATTAGAATGCGAGAGGGAGTGATTTTGGCGGATGCAAAATGAGGAAAGGATTCCTCATTCGCCTTAGAAAGAAAGTTGTCTGAGGCATTCCTATTTAGTTTCTTCTCCAACACCTTTTGTCTCTTGCTTGAGGAAGTCATTGTTGATTTGAAGTAGAAAGGGATTGAAAATGAAGTTTGGAAGTGTGATTGTTAAGTTAGAAAGCCTTCATATTTAAAGAAAAATGATACGTTCGTCCTGGACGAAAATCATCATTCGTCTAGACAAAATTATTTCGTACAGACAATCCAAATCATCCAAAATATAACGGCTTTTTGTAATCAACACAACTTACGATGCGTCCCTTCGTACAGGCTTTTTGACTTGACCGATCGTACAGACAAAATTTTTTCGTACAGACGATCAAAAAGTAACTCGTTTTAATGTCTCTTGAAAACCGTCCCCTATAATGAACCGACACCTGTTCGTCTGGACGAACGAAAAATTCGTACAGACGAAGTCCATATTAAAAATTGTCTTATCCACTTAACCGCTCCATTCAATCGTCCCGACGTTTGAGACAAAATATTTTCGTCCTGGACGATCGTCAGATCGTACAGACAATCTAATTAAAAACTGCTCTCAAACGGTTAAAATTCACGCAAACTGTTCTTTCACATATCGTCCCGTACGAAACCAGATTCGTCCCGGACGATTTCCTCCAAAAAATTTTAATTTTGATTTTTAAATTAAGAAAATCAAACTAAATATTCAAAAAACACAGAAAACATAAAACCAAAACCATAGACCCAAAGACAATTCATTCAAAACACACAAGATTTCACAAATTTAAAAACAAAACAAAACAAATATCAATGTTGTAAAGACATTTTGTTTAGGCATTCAAATCAATAACACCAAGCCTTATTCTTAAAGTACTAAAAGTATCAAAGGCTAAAGGTTTTGTAAAAATGTCTGCAAGTTGATTTTCAGTTGAAACATGTATGAGTTCAATTTCTCCTTTGGATACATTATCCCTTATGAAATGATGCCTTATATCAATGTGTTTGGTTCTAGAATGTTGAATAAGATTTTTGGAAATGCAAATAGCACTAGTATTGCCACAAAAAATTGGAATAGTGTATATAGTTAATCCTAAATCAATCAACTGTTGTTTTAACCAAAGTACTTGTGCCACACAACTTCCTAATGCAATGTATTCTGCTTCTGCAGTAGATAGTGCCACTGAATTTTGTTTTCTACTAGACCATGAAACTAATGAATTTTCAATGAATTGACATATTCCAGAAGTGCTTTTCCTATCCACTCTACAGCCTGCAAAGTTAGAATATGAGTAACCAATAATTTTAAATGAAGAGCTAAACTTAGGATACCAAATCCCTAAGTTTTGAGTTCCTAGTAGATATCTTAAAATACTTTTCACTGCTGTCAAATGTGATTCTTTGGATCTGATTGAAATCTAGCACATAAGCAAACACTGAACATAATATCTGGTCGGCTAGCAGTCAAGTAAAGTAAAGATCCAATTATCCCTCTAAATTTCTTTTGATCAATAGATTTTCCCTTAAGGTCCTTATCCAACTGAACTAAGGAACTCATTGGTGTACTAAAAGGTTTAGCATTGTCTATTTCATATTTTTTGAGGATGTCCTTAATATATTTAGTTTGACTAAGAAAAGTATCTTCCTCAAGTTGCTTAATGCTAAATCCTAGAAAGTAATTTAAATCTCCCATTAGACTCATTTCAAATTCACTACTCATTATTTTAGAAAACTCATCACAAAGATGTTTATTTGAAGATCCAAAGATGATATCATCCACATAAATTTGAACAATAAGTATATCATTTCTAATTTTCTTTAAAAAGAGAGTTGTATCCACACTTTCTTTTTCAAAAGATCTTTCAAGTAGGAAGGTGCTCAACCTCTCATACCAAGCCCTAGGTGCCTGTTTCAATCCATATAATGCCTTTTTTAATTTGAAAACATGATTTGGAAATTTAGAATTTTCAAAACCTGGAGGTTGTTCTACAAAAACATCTTCCTCAATTATCCCATTTAAAAAGACACTTTTGACATCCATTTGAAACAATTTAAAACCTTTGAAACAGGCAAAGGCTAGTAAAACCCTAATTGCTTCAAGTCTAGCTACAGGGGCAAAAGTTTCTTCAAAATCAATTCCTTCAATTTGATTATACCCCTTAGCTACTAATCTAGCCTTATTTCTAATGACTACTCTTGAGTCATTCATTTTATTTTTGAACAGCCACTTGGTTCCAACAACACTTTGATCTTTTGGCCTTGTAGTTAGTTCCCAAACTTTATTTCTTACAAATTGATTTAACTCTTCTTGCATGGCCAATATCCAAAATTCATTAGAAATTGCTTGATCAATGTTAGTGGGTTCAATAGTTGAAATAAAGGCTGAATGATTGACTTCCTTGTTTAATCCACGCCTAGTTCTAACACCCTCACTTGGTTCACCTATAATCAATTCCTTTGGGTGGTTTTTAGAAAATCTCAAATCTCTAGGAAAAGGGTCTTCTCTTTCCAAATTTTCTTCCACATTTTCTTCCAAATTTAATTTATCAATCTTTTGGGAGTTTTCTTCAATTTCTTCTTCAACAACATTTTGCTCTTCCATGTTTTCACTTTCATCAAATACAATATGTGTTGTTTCTTCAATGACTAAAGTTCTTTTGTTGAATACTCTATAAGATTTTCCAACACTTGAATATCCAACAAAAATTCCTTCATCTGATTTTGGATCAAATTTTCCTAAGGCAGATTTTCCATTATTATGTATGAACACCTTGCAACCAAATACATGCAAATGAGACAAATTTGGTGTTCTACCTTTTAGCAACTCATAGGGTGTTTTATTCAAATTTGATCTCAGATTCACCCGATTCAAAACATAGCATGCAGTGCTAATCGCCTCAGCCCAAAAATATCTAGGAAGTAAGTATTATGCTAACATTGCTCGGGCGGCTTCTATTAATGTTATGTTCTTCCTTTCAACTACCCCATTTTGTTGAGGAGTTCTAGGTGCAGAAAAATTATGATCAATCCCCTTTTCTTTACAGAAATTTTCAAATCTTTCATTTTCAAATTCTCCTCCATGATCACTTTGTATAGAAATTATTTCACTTCCTAGTTTTCTTTGTATCCAAGTTGAAAAATTTCTGAATTCCTCAAATGATTCACTCTTATGAAAAAGAAATTTAACCCAGGTGAATCTTAAAAAATCATCTACTATAACAAATCCATATACCTTTCCTCCTAGACTTACAGTGCCTACAGGTCCAAAAAGATCCATGTGTAGAATTTCTAAAGGTTTACTTGTCTTAAGATCTTTATTGGACTTAAAATAGGACTTCACTTATTTTCCTAATTGACATGCATCACAAACATGGTCCTTGGTAAAGTCTAGTTTAGGTATACCTCTCACCAAATTCTTTTGGGTAATTCTTCTAAGATTTTGCATACTAGAATGACAAAGTCTCATATGTCAAAGCCATGATTCATCAGAAACAGTTTTCAAACATAAAGAAGTAGGAGATTGAATACAATTTAAATCTAGCATGTAGACATTGTTTACCCTTTTTCCATTTAAAACAATTTTCCCATTTAGGCTAATTATGCAGCTAGTAGGTAAAAATTTTACATTATAGCCCTTATCACATAGCTGACTTATGCTAAGCAAATTATGTTTTAAGCCTTCAACTAATAACATATTGTCTATGAAAAAGTTTTTCAAATTTCCAATCATACCTGATCCAACCACTTTCTTTGTGGTATTATCTCCAAGTGTAACCTTGCCTCCACTTCTGGCTTCCAGCGTTATGAACTGAGCAGTATCTCCAGTCATGTGCTTTGAACATCCGCTGTCCAGGTACCATATACTCTCATGAGGTCTTGTGTGAGAGTACTCCTGCAAAATTCTCAAATGTTAGACCTGGGAACCCAAACAAGTTTGGGTTCACCTTTATGAAATTTATAATCAGATGCATGTATGATATGTCTAGGTTTATGCATCTTAGTTCTCAACACCAAATTAGTTTTCATCTTTAAAGTGCAAGTGTGAGATATATGTCCCAAGAATCCACAATTATTACATTTAACATTAGGAAAAATATTCCTATGTTTTCTTTCATATGATTGTCTTCTAAGAGATTTCATGAATTTAGGATAATATTTAGGATTTGTAAAATCTTCAAATTTAGGGGGGTTCCTATTATCCTCGAGAGCTCTTATTGTGAGTTTGTAAAATGAATTCATATCTTCCAAGATTTGATTGGTATAATTGATTCTATATGTCTTGCTCTCAGATTCATCCTTAAAATTCTTAAATTCTTTTTCAAGTTCAGCATAATATGATTTTAAATTCTCAAAAATTTTATTCAAGTCATCATATTCATCAAGTAGTTTCATGTGGTTGTTATCTATTAAAGCATGATCTTTCCTAAGGATTTCGTGTTCCTTATTAAGCTCTTCCAATTCTAAAACTAAACTAGCATGCATCTTTTTCATTTTCCTATATGCATCATGCATGTGTTCAGAAACTTCAAACAATTCATTATAGGTTAAATCACATACCTCTTCTTGATCTGATTGTTCAGCGTTATCTGCCATCAAGCAAAGGTTGGTGACTTCTTCTTCTTTTTCAGTCTCGGATGAGTCTGAAGCTGAGTCCGCCTAAAAAGCCCTTTGAAACTTCTTCTTGCCCTTCTTTACCATTGGTTTCTCCTCTACCTTCTCCTTGCTAGGAGTGGCTTTGAGTTTTGGACAATCAGTCTTTACATGACCTGGTTTCTTGCATTCATAACAAATCACTTCATTAGAAACCTTGCCATTTCTGTTATACTTACCTCTATTGCATTGCTGGCATCTCTTCTGCTTCCTCTTTAAAAAGCTTCTGAATTGTCTAGTCATCAATGCAATATCGTCTTCATCCTCAGGTTGTGAGTGTTCACTTTCTGACTCTTCCACATTTAGTGCAATATTCTTGTCCTTTCTAGGTTCACCTGCATCAATCTTTCTTTGACTTACTCCTTGCTCATAAGCAATGAGTGAACCAAGAAGATTGTCAATGGAATAAATGTTCAGATCTTTAGACTCTATAATTGTAGTAATTTTAGCATCGTATGCAGTAGGTAAATAATGAAGAATCTTATTGACCATTTCAACATTAGTTAGTTCCCTACCAAGTGCATGCAAGAGGTGACAATTTGAGAGAATCTTGTTTACATGTCTGAAATAGATTCATTAGGTTTCATGCGAAATAATTCATAGTCATGTAACAAGATATTGAGTCTTGATTGCTTAACCTCATTTGTCCCTTCATAAGTTATACAAAGTCTATCCCATATGTCCTTTCCGCTTTTACAAGTGGAAACTCGCATGTAGTCTTCAGATTTTAAAGCACAAAAGAAACTATTTAAACATTTCGCATTTAATTGTGCTAAGTCACGTTCTTCAATAGTCCAATCTGCATAGGGTGTTTCTACCATAATTCCATCAACTAATCTAGTTGGTTTTGAGTAACCTTCCTGGACTAGCATCCACATGCGATAATCAAGTGACTGTAAGAAAGTAGACATGCGTGTTTTCCAAAAATTAAAAGAAATATTGTCAAACAGTGGAGGTCTAGTGATAGACTAACCCTCAGGTGTGTTTCGGTTTCCAAAAGTAGCCATCTACGTTAATCAAAAAGTAGTTCAAACTTATGATTTTGAAACTATGCTCTGATACGTCTTATTGAGTCCAGTAATTAGGTTGTTAAGCCTAAGTAAATGTCCCAAGGCTACCAAGAGGGGGGTGAATTGGTAGTTTAAAAAATTTTAAACCCTCTTTGAAGATTAAGTTGAACCGAAATAAAAATTTCTTTTAAGGTTTGTAGAAAAATATTTTTCAACCACAGAGTTGTTAAAACTAAAATTTAAAGTGTAGAAACGTAAAAACAATAAAGTAAATGACACCAAATTTATAGTGGTTCGGTCTATAACCAGACCTACATCCACTCCTCAGAGGCACCCTCTGAGTATTGCACTAAAACCAATATTGACTCTCCTTTAGCACCCACAGCAAGGCGGAGAAGCCTTTAAAACACACTCTTTTCACAACTACCCGGTGCAGCAGAGAATCGTCATCCTTTTACAAAATCCACAGTGCTGGCAGAGAACCGTCGTCCTTTTACACTCTCCTAGTGTGGGCAGAGAACCCTACGACTGTTCACACTCTCCAAGTGTAGGCAGAGAACCTTTCGGCTGTTCACACTCTCCAAGTGTAGGCAGAGAACCTTTTGGCTGTTCACACTCTCCAAGTGTAGGCAGAGAACCCTTCGGCTGTTCACACTCTCCAAGTGTCGGCAGAGAACCGGATCCCCTTGACTGATCTTCTCACAAGAATCTAGATGGAAGAAGGAAAAGAGTGAAGTAATCCAAATTCACAAGTAGAGACTCTTACCTTTGAAATCCAAGTGAAGCCTTCTCGCTCCAGTGGTAGGAATCCTCCCTTGAATGCTCTCTTCCACTCTCTCCTTGGCTATTCTCTCAACAGGCACGAAGATCAAATGACAAAAAGATTGGGTGGCAGTCTAATTTGGACTATTTATACAAAAGACAAGAAAAACCGCCCAAAAAACTGCAAGTTTCCAATTCTGTACGCAGTGGATCGTCCTGTACGATCATGGATCATCCTGGACGATTTTACTTAAACGATCTGAAACGACCCTATTTGAATATGTGTACGAAATGTCTTCGTACAGATGATCATCCTGTACGAACTAGGTTCGTCCAGTACGAACGGTTATTACTAGGTCGGTTCTAGAAACTGTTGAAAAATGTTCTAAGTCGGTTAATCGTTTGGACGAGAATATGTTCGTCTGGACGAAAATTTTCCAGAGACCCGATCGTCCTGGACGATTATTTACTTCGTCTGGACAAAAATATTTCAGAGGACCAATCGCCACGGACGATAATTTATTTTCGTCTGAACGAAAATTTTTCAGAGACCCGATTGTCCTGAACGATAATTAATTTTGTCTGGACGAAAATTTTTCAGAGGACCAGTCGCCTCGTACGATAATAAAATTTGTCTGGACAAAAATTTTATAGAGAACCAATCGTCTGGTACGATAATTAATTTCGTTCTGGACGAAAAGGACTTAGATAAAATTTTTCGAGCAAGTTCCTATTCGTTCCATGTGCCCTATAGGATATAACTGTCTGATCGTCCTGTACGATATGATATCGTCCAGTACGATCAGTATAAAATTTTATGATCTCCTTATTTGTGTGTGTATATTTTTTTATTCACTCAATTACAATCACTCCCTTTCAAAATTAATTCAAAGATAAAATGCAAACTTCAAATTAACAAAGTATTTCATGTTGAATTTGATTTGAAGTTATCGTAGTCTGGCGTCTGATTTTCCTGAAATGTTAGTACACACAAGAGCAAATACAAATCTTCTAAAATTGTTAGGAGATAATTACACATTTGAACAATAATGTTTGAAATCATCAAAACTATTCAAGTTGCAAAAATGTAAAAGCATTCAAATAGCAACTATTCTAACAGAAGGTGACTCTAATTCAAAATTGTTTCACAATTTTGCATCAGCTCGGAGAAATGCCAAGCAGATTTGGCAAATTAAGGATGTAAATGATACTCTTGTGGTAGAGGAAGAACAAATTGAGCAAGCTTTCATACAGTTCTTTGAGAAGAAATGGGAGCATCAGAATTGTGATCTCACTGGATGGCCTTTACCTGCTGACGATCAGAAAATTAAGGAAGGAGCAGCTGCTGTGTTGAATGCAGATTTTACTATGGAAGACTGCAGAATTTCTGTATTTTAGCAAGGAAATAATAAATCTCCAGGTATTGATGGGGTAACTTTTTCTTTTTTTAAATGTTATTGGAAGATTGTAGGGGAAAATACTTGGACGGCAATTGAGAAATTTTTAAAAGGTGGTGAAATGCATAAGGATTGGAAAGCTACTCTTGTGGTCTTAATTCCCAAATGCAATAACCCGTTGGTGCTGTCTAACTTCAGACCAATCAGTTTATGTCAAAGCACTTATATGATTGTGGCCACAATGTTGGTTAACAGGTTGAAGCACTGTTTACCCAATATGATTTCTGAAGAGCAAGTTGCATTCATCCCTGGCAGGTCTATGTCCGAGCACTGCTTATTGGCACATGAAATATTTAATAAATTCAAGGTGTCAAAGAATAGAAAAGGTTTGACTGCAGTGAAACTAGATATGGAGCAGGCTTATGATAGTATGGGGTGGACTACATTGAATCAAATTCTTCGATGGTTTGGTTTTCCTGACACATTCTCTAAGCTTCTCATAGAATGTGTGATTAATGCCAGATTTTCTATTGTTATTAATGGAAAGAATACTAAATGGATTGAAGCTCATTATGGATTTTGGCAGGGATGCCCTCTATCACCGTTTCTTTTCATTATGTGTTCTCAATTGCTTTCTACTGCTATTAACCAAAGAGGACAGGATCTGGGCATTCAGGTTTCGTCTGGAGGTCCGATTATTTCTCACCTACTGTACGCAGATGATGTTCTTCTTTTTTCTAAAGTTTCAACTTCATTGGCTCGGTTGATTAACTACATTGTGAAGGATTTTTGTTGCTGGACAGGGCAAAGGGTTAATGTTAACAAATCTCAAGTGATATTTGGCAAGTTTGTTAACAGACATTGCAGGAAAAAGGTGGCCAAAACTCTCGGTTTCAGGGTGGTTAAGGAACTGCAGTATTTAGGCATCAAGTTATCCTTAAATTGGCTGGGAGTTGCAGATTTTCAGGATTTACTTAGCCATGTTAATGATAAGCTCAATGTATGGGGTGTTGACCTCGATTTTGCCCAGACCCGGGCCTAAAGAGTTGACTTGGTCAAATTGACCAAGCCAGACCCTATGGCCCTCCCCACTAGGTTCAGTGGGTCGAGTCGAGTCTGTCGAGCCCGAGCTTGGACCCTGGGTCAACCCGGTTGACCAGGTCAACCAGAATTGACCAAATGGGACCCTTTAAGCCTAAAATCTTTTTTTTATGGTTTCTTGAGCTCGAGCCCCACCCCCTTGACTCCCTTGACTGGTTTGACCAAGTCAATCGTTGACTTGGTCAAACCAAGTCTTAAATAGGTTTAAATAACCTATTTAGAGCCCAATTAAGACCCAATTAATGCCCTTAACTCCTCCAAACATTTTGGAATTAAGAATCCCGCCCAAATCACTCATCCTTGCTCTGAATTTGGCCCTCGATCTCATCTCCACCGTCCAAGGGAATGAGAGAGGTTTAAATAGCCAAAATTAGGTTTAGAAAAAGATCTTTTGGCTCTCCCTCTCTCTAGAGACCACCTCAGGCCTTGAAACTTTGAGAGAGCACTCCCACTACCTCCCTTCATCTTCCCCGACCAGATCCCGGTGTCCTAGGCCCGCCGGCGGCGAGAACTCCGGCGAAACCGAAGCCACGAAACTTTCGGGGCTTCTACCGCTCGATCCAAGGAGATTCCGATCTTGAGGTCAACTAGAGAAATATTCCTGCCGTTTCAACGAATCCAACGAGCCCAAGAACGCGAAAATCGGACGGTTAGATCTCTCAAAATCCTTAGAATAGCTCACATCACATGGGTCTAAATAGCTTTTCGAAAAGCACTTTCTAAGACAAACGGACGGTCCCCCATGATTTCTGTACATGTATAAAATATGTGTTTAAAATTTCAAGTCATTTGCTTGTGTATTTTGAGAGAACGAAGCCAAAATAGGTTTAGGGTTTCGGGTTGCCCTTTCGCCGAGCCAGGTCAGATTCGAGCCGTTGATCTGTTGATCAACGTCGCGGATCTCGCCGAACCGCGGCTGATCCACAGCCGTGTATTGCTCCCGCTGTCCGGATCATGGTCTAACTTCATCTGGACCGTTAATTTGGTACAGCGCGCGATCGGACGGCCCGTATCATCTACCGACGTGGATAGGTGTCCACGGATGATTGCGGCATGATTGCCGCAATCATTGGCCGGCGGCGCAATGATTGCGCCGCCGCCAATGATTGCCCGAAACAGTGGGACGAATCCCGCGGCGCCATGTGTCAAGCCGAGGGATTTTATGGTTTATGTATTTATTTTAAATGGTTTTTAATGCTATTTACTTTAAAAATTCGCCAGAAATTCGTTTTTTGTCCGATTTTCGCGTATAATACCTCGTTGGACTCGTATCGTCGTCCTCTACACTACAAAAATTTGTTTTTATAAAAATAATATATATATTTTTAATTATTTAAAAAACAGTGGAAAAATACTTTTTTTATCATTTAAAATATTATCTTAATATAATTATTATTATATTATTACTATTTAATTATTTTATTACATTATTCTTATTTTGAAACGTTAGTTTAGCTTTTTATTTTTATTGATTATTATTATTATTATTATTTCTTTTAAAATTATTTTAAAATAGACTTTAATGCCCTTTAAACTTCAAAAATTAATAGCTCTCTCGTTTTCGCTCCGTTTTTAACGCACAGCGTCTTGTTTTAATCGTATTTTGATTCTGCACATTCTGGAATTAGTGTTATTTGAAATTTTTGGGTCTGTGTGCAGTTATTTTCAAAACAGCCAGCTGCAATATTTAAAAATATTTAATTATCGTCTTTGAATTTCCAAAGATCCATAACTTTGTCGTTTTAAGTCCGCTGTCGACGCACAGCATCATGTTTTGGATGTACTCTGAATTCTGCATATTTTAAAACTATTTTCAGGTAAAAATTTTGTCTGCATTCTCTGTCATTTCAAAAAACAGTGAAATTGCACTATTTTAAAATATTATTTTATTGTATTTGAACTTGTAAATTCCGTATCTTCATCGTTTTAAGTCGGATTTCGATGTGCGACCCCTCGTTCTCTTCAGCAAGACGAGCTTTATGTTTTGAAACTATTTCCAGCCCTTAATTTTGGCTGTTTTGACAGATCACTATTTGGATTCGATCATTCGAGTTTTTTTGGTATTAAATATTAATTATGATAATTATTTTCAGGATACATATTATTTTTAAATCGTTTTGAGACTGGTGAGAGTGTTTAGTGGGTCTCCCTATATCTATGTATTATGAATTGATTTACCTTTTAATTATTTTATTTTCTAAAATATATATTTATGTTTACAAGTATTTTGAAATTATTTTTTTTAAACTACTTATACATAAATCCTAATTTTTGGGAGACTCGCTACTTCGTGAAATTTTAAACATGGATCTTATCTGTGAAGAGCAATCATGGGGGAGTGAGTTAGTGAATGGTTGAGTCCCAATCATCCACTAATCATCTCTTTAGGTGTCTTTACTTTTTTTTATCTTTCGTAGATTGCATGTGTAGGTCGTCGCACTACCACCACTTAGTTTAGGTTCTCCTAGATCTAAGGACATGGTGTGTTTATTTATTTACTGTACTCCCATGCATTTATTATCCCGAGGGTTAGTGTAAACATCACTTTAAACTCCTACAACGTAGTGACACCCTAAGGACAAAAATTAAGGACCTGTCTAGCGAACTTAGAAGTTTTTTAGGAGCTAGGATAGATCCCAGAATGACATGAAAACTTCAACATTTAAACTTAGTGACATCATAAGCCTTTCATAATTTTCTAGGAATTTTTAGGGCATGTTAGACCCCTTAATTAACTAATCCTAATTAACCTGCTAATTAAGGCCCCGAGACCTTCCGAAAAATACAATAAATACACCTTAGGTCAAAAAATTACCCATAATACCTCAAACTGACCAGAACCTAATTCTTGACCTTAGATAAATAGGGCTCCCTAGTTTGCCTCCAGGTTGACCCTTAATTTGACCATAGGTGAAAATTACCGTTTTGCCCCTAATAAATTATTAAAAATTATTAAAAATCCCAAATATTCACCAAACATTTGGAAACACCTTCTCTAGTCATTCCTGACCTTTGGGGGTGATTCGAATCAGTTTGGAGCTTGTTTGGAGCAAAACAGTAAAAAAGGCCCTTTGTTAGGAAATTTAGAAATTCCCATAAATACCCGACCTTTAGAAATCTATAACTAATTATAGAAAATTCCAAATTAGGCAAACTCACTTGCATTAGACTCCAATTAGGGCCTAGTATTTATTGAAAATCTTAGGATTCTAGAAATTGGCTTAGATTAGAAAGTCAACTTTTTGGTCAATTGTAGTTCATTTAGGGCCCGAAACTTAGAAAATTCATAGCTTTGCCTAGAGAACTCCGATTTCAGCCTACTACATGTCTAACTACTCGTATTAAGGTCTAGTATTTTCCTAAGGTGATAGGAGACCCATAATTAGACTATTTCCCATAATGACTTTTTGGACCCTTAGTCTAGTTCCTAGGAGGACCTAGAACTTTCCAAAATTGGCTAATACAATTCAAACTTCAAATATGAATACCCTTAGTTCTTAAAACTGATCAACAAATTAAAATAACCAAAATAGATCTAATTCACTAATATTTGAATTTCAATTAAAATATCCTTTTTAGACCCCCAACATACCTGAACTCTAGATAATTTCAACTAACTATCCCACCTAGGACCTACCCAAACTAAACAAGCCTTACACACATAGAATGGTTTGCTAGGACACCACTTCTAGATCTAGGTTAGGCCGCTGGGTTTTATTTTCTGCTGTGTGCCGGAGCTTTTCGTAGTTTTCACTGCATGTTGTTTGAAAATTAAATTGCTGTGTTTGCTTACTTTTCCTGCACTCTGTGATGTGATGGGCGCTAGATTTACCCCTAGGTTAGGAACGTCATATATATATGTACTGTTCTTCCGAGCAGGTGGCCATGCTCAAGCTAATAAAAGGGGGGCACCGTTATGAATTCTAATGTTGTCTTATGCAGGTGCTCGCTCAGCCCCCTAATATAATGAGGGCTAAAAATCATTAAATAATTATAATTGCTACAGATGGAGCTGCTTAGCCCTCAGAGCATGGCTTGGCATAGGGTCAATGGTGTTAGCATTTTCATTTTCATATAAACTGCTTGGGATGATTATTAGGATAACCTTACAGGTGATTTAGAATTTACTGCTTTTTCAATAAATGTAAATTTGTATGTAATAATTGTTAAGAGTTGTGAAAACAACCTTTGAGTTGGGATATTCTTATCCAGCTTGAATTCTAAAAGAGGAAGGCATCCCTAAGGGGAGAGTCTTCTTCCATTTGGAAGATCGAGCTGGATGGCTTTAGATATCCAAAGAGAAAAAGCAATACCTCCATATTGGGGGAATTGCCTCTTCGTTTGGATATTCAAGCCACGACAGATCCAAGGAGGCCAAGGAGGAGATTTCCAAGGAGTCCAAGGAGAAGATATCCAGAAGACTAAAGATTTGAAGACCCAATATCCCACTCAAAGTTGTTGGCGTCTGTCATAGGCTTAGAAATCCGGGTTGTTGGCAGTGGTGCCCGGCCACTTTACTTTTCTGCATACCCTGGGTTGTAATTAAAGGGCAGTTGGCCTATGGATATTTATTTGATTGGTTTGATTTATATTGATGGTGCTTACCTGATTGCGCAGTAGAAAGTGCATGCTTTTCTTAGGTTTCTTTCTTGCATGCCGCTTTTGTTTTCGCCTGGATTCCGTTAGGCTCATTAAGGACTATAAAATTCTTCTACTCGTAATTAATCTCTAAAAATTTAAGTTTTAAATAACATAGAAACTTAACGAACCTAGGGAACTGTCGGAACCGTCCGGGGTCGCATGCATATTACTGCATCTTTTCTCTCCTTCTAATAAGACATCTCCCTGCCTGCGGGTAGAGTCCGGATAATCTGGCCTATGAGGATGAAGTGCCGGACCTAGGGAGACTCAGTCTTTTCTAAAAATTATTTTATATTAAGCCTGTTTTTTAAAAATCCAAAGCATTCATGAGCTGACATTTCAACTAGCATGCATTGCATTAGTAACCAACTAATTAAAATTTAATTGCATTAGTTAGGGGCATTCACCCAACACAAGTCCAGGACCACTTAGAAAATTCTCTAGATGTCGGTCCTACTTCCAATAACTGTACCACCCACCTATCTTTCATAACTGACTTAATTGCATGGTTTTAAAGCGACTAGGTGGTTAGCTGGCTCCCCCAATCCAGGCCGGGATAAGTCCAGATCTTTGCATCGCATTAGCTAGGACACTGGTCTTAGTGTGTGTCGAACACTAAGTCCAATCTAGATTTAGGATTCGAGGATACTACATTCGGTCTCGTAGTATGCCTTAAATAGTAGGTAGGTCCTTTCTTTTCAGGGATCCTAAATCCTACTTATCCGCGTCACAGGATGACGCCACCTCCATCCTTCTCTCACGCATGTGATTGAGTGTTTGATTTTTCTTCTTCCAGTTTCCATTTAGTACCCTAGAGCCTCCGAGTGCTGGTATGAGCCACGCATGTCGATTCAGCCCTTCGGACCTTTCTTCCCTTTGAGTAGGATTTCTTAGTTTAGACCCATGTGTCAATCCCACTTTAGGAGAGGATAATGTATGATCCTTAATCGAGAGTTTTCTCAGGCTCCGGCCTGGGATGTAATTAACCACGGGGGCTTGCGCCCGTGGGAAACTTGGTCTTCACAATCTACTAAACCCCATTCGAGCTCTTGCATCGGGTGGGGGAAACCCGTGATTTGGTCATGTATATTACTACCCATCGAGATGTGTTGGTGAAAGCCTCTATCCTCAATGGTCAGTCGTATGCGCGATCCAATCTGTCCCTTCCAATCGACCCGTTCGCGCGGTGCTCTTTCGGAGGTCCACAGGTTTCTGGCGACCACGGTGGGACCAGTTTCTCTCTCCATCTTTGGATCATATATTATCTTTTCTTGTGTGTACTCCGGGATTGGTACTCCTTAGATTAGGTCCGTCCCACTCTTAGTTAGGGTCTCTCCTTAGTTAGGGTTCCTTTCCCTTAGCTAGGGTTTTCTTCCCTATTATACTTCTTTCCAGCCTAGCAGGCTATTCTGTCCTTTATCAATTCCTATATATCCTATCAAATCCTTATCAAATCCTTCATTCTTTCATTATTTCTTATTTCTAACTTGTCGATTTCTTTTCTTGGCAGCAGTGCCATGGCTTCTTTCGCTCCTTCAGTTACTTTTTCCTTTGGTTCGGACGCGCGGGTGACTCTTCCTGAGTCACTGCTCACTAGTCCGCTAGTGGGAGGGATCACTTTTGGTTCCTTCATTGACTTGGCTTTCGTCACCCTTGGCGGGCCGACCCCGGCGGAGGCTGCTGCATTCTCTCCTCCCCAAGGGAGAGGACGCGCAGTCATGCGCCCATTTGGACGTCCTGCTGCTCGGCGCCCAGTCCGAGCACCACGTCCTGTTCCTGTTCCTGCGCAGTCAGTGCGCCCTGTGGCTAGGCGACCAGTGCCTAGGCCACTTCCTGTTCCAGCGGTCAGGCGTCCAGTGCCTGTCGCTCCTGCTGCACAGGTTGCTCCGGCCCCTCAGCGCCGGCAGCCTGCTGTAGTTCCCCCCGTTCGTCCAGTGGCCCGGCGTCCAGTGCCTGCCACTCCTGCAGCACCGGTTGCTCCGGCCCCTCAGCGCCGGCAGCCTGCTGCTACAGTTACTCCCGTTGTTCCAGCGGAAGTACCTCGTGTTCGGGTTCCCCCTCCCACTTCCACCAGAAAGAGGGGTGCCCAGACCGAGGTGCCTTCGCCTTCCACTGGTCGGGTTTCTGTTTTCGCCCGACTTTCTCACCCTGAGGGTGTTGGGCAGACCCCGACACTTCCCGTTGCTCCTGTTCCCGGTTCTGATGTTCCTTCCTCTTCCACCTCCGGCCTTGGGAGAAGGGCCAGGAGGAATAGGAACAGGAGACTTCGTTTAGCTGCGTCAGAGGCAGAGAGGCAGCGGATGGCCGATGCCATCATTCACGACGAGTTAGTTCAGAGGCAGAGGAGAGTGGCTCCCAGGCAGCGGAGGCCACATCCAGTTGTTGATGCACCTACTCCAGAGGTGGTGGTAGCCCCCGAGTTGGAGGCAGTTCAGGGAGGACGCTTCTCTCCGCTGACGCATAGTGGTGATGAGGAGGACGTTGCCCGCATAGCGGCGGCTCCTCCTATCATCACTACTCTACCCCGAGCTAGGGTACCCAGGGACGCTGGTGTCCGAGCCCTCACTCAGAGGATTCGGAACATCGTCCGCTTAGCTCGTGACAGAGGGCCTGTCAGTCGGGAGGGCTTACTCCGTCATATTTCTCGGGCTACCTTTTAGTTACGACGACAGACTGCGAGGAGACTCTACAGTTGGCAGAGGGGGCAGACACCCCAGCAGCCTGCAGTTCCAGTGGTTAGGCCGCCGGCGGTTACTCCTGCTGCAGGACGACGCCCACGTCGTCGAGGACGGAGACAGCAGTGGAGGCCTGCCCAGCCTCAGGTCAGTTCAGAGGTTGCAGTCCCAGAGCAGCCAGTTGCCCGTGCAGCACCCCACCGTAGGAGGTGGGTTTGGAGGCGTCGGCAGGCGGACACCCCTGTCGACCCAGTTGAGCCATTAGAGGCAGCACCACCGTCAGATGCAGAGCAGTTTGACGATGTAGATGATTTGATGGATGTAGCAGTTACTTCCGAGGCAGAGGCAGTCCCGATGATGTGCGATGAGGAGATGGCACCTACTCCAGAGGGATCCCTAGAGAGGGATGAGACAGAGTCAGTCCGTAGCCCTCATAGGATTGGTTCCCCTATGAGTCCGTACATAGCAGCCCTCCAACAACATTTCTTGGAAAATGATGACACACTAGCAGATGAATTGGAGGAGGAGATACCAGTTCACCGGGTATGTGTGGTTACCCGACGAGGTCACTCGGATGAGAGAGAGCCCGAGGACCAGGATGAGCAGGGAGAGCCCGAAGTGGGTGGATCTCCCAGATCAATTGACACGGATGCTACCGTTCTACACTTACAGAAACAGATGGCGGAGATGGCCAGAGCCATGACAGCACAGTTGACAGCTCTGGGGGCGATGCCTCAGGTGACAGGTGTAGCAGCTACCAGTACCTCCAGAGAGCAGCCAGTAGTACCACCTGTTACAGTAGACCCCTTAGGAGTGGACAGGGTCCAGAGAGTAGTCCCAGCACCACCCACGGTACTTCCTTACACTACTTCAGTTCAGAGTCAGCCAGCTCAGATGTCAGCAGGTCAGATCCAGGATTTGATAGCCCAGAAGGTAGAGCAGGCGATTTCCTCTAGGAAGACTGGAGAGTCAGTCAGCAGGGGGCGTCCTTACCCTTTAGAGTACGAGCAGGAGCCTTACCCCCCTGGTTTTATCCCTCCTAGGTTCAGAGTTTTTGACGGGTTTGGGAACCCGAGGCAGCATGTGGCTCAGTATCGAGCCATATGTTGCAATATAGGAGGGAGTGATCCACTGATGTTGAGGTTGTTCGTCAGCAGCTTGGCGGGGGTGGCATTTGCTTGGTACGCCGACCTCCCCAATGACTCAGTCAGGACTTTTGCAAAGCTGGAGCAGTTGTTTATCCAGAGGTTTGTTAGCACTGAGCACAGAGTCACAATTGGAGAGCTAGTAGTCACTAGACAGAGGCCTAGAGAGTCACTCACAGACTACATAGTTAGATGGAGGAACCTTAGTTTGCAGTGCGAGCCACAGTTGCAGGAGCAGCATGCAGTTGAGATCTTTTTGAAGAACATAGATGGTCCCATAGCTCCATACCTGAAGGGTTTCACCATACGGACCTTTCAGAAGCTACTAACCAAGGTCACCAGCCTACAGGACAGCATACCCGATGCAGTCCCTCCTAAGGCTGAGAGTCAGCCCTCGCGCAGACCTCAGCGGCAGGAGTTTTCAGGAGCACCTCCACCTAGGAGAGGGGAGGTACACAGTACTCAGGGACCAGCAGATAAGGGCAAGAGGCCCTTAAGCAGTTCAGCACCTCCACAGCAGTCACGCTCAGCTAGTCAGTCACACTCAGCTAGTCAGCCGGCAGCACAGACCAGGACCTCCCGTAGGACTCCAGAGAGTCAGCTGTCCTTACAGGAGAAGCTTAGTAAGGAATACCCCTTTAAAAGAGAGAGTGTGAAGAAAATATTTAAATTCCTTACTAAGAAGAACATACTTACCTTTCCCAGCAGCAGTAGAGTGGAGGAGGAGGGTCAGACTGAGCACCCACTCTATTGCCCTTACCACAGATGCGTTGGGCATGTGTTAGAGGATTGTTTTGTGTTCAAGGATAAGGTTGAGAGGTTGATAGCCACAGGACAGATACACCTCCAGGACAGCGATCTAGTGCAGCCCACAGGCCCTCAGACAGTTCAGATGATTTCCAGTCCTAGCCACAGTTCCAGCTACAGTGACAGTCAGAGTTACAGTCAGGGCAGTAGTGGCAGATTACTCCATAGTTCCAAGGGAGAGTGGCAGCTATCACTCTCCAAGGAGACTTAGCAGATGATTGAGTAAGCTGTACAGAGTTTAGAGGCAGTTGAGATAAGGTCTCCCAAGGCCAAGTTGACAGTTGCCACTCTAGCTTCTTTGTTAGCATTTTTTTTTCTTTTCTTTCTTCTGTTGTAGTGCAAGATGAGCATTTTCCTTTTTGCTTCTATCTGTACTAGAGAAATATGTTAAAAAAAAAATGATTGTAACCTCAAAAGGGAAGACAGACCCCCTTCCAACACTTGGGCTGGAGGACCTCGTTCTCCCTTATTTTGATGATTAATCAATAAAAAAATGATGATTTGCAATTATGATGACTCTCTCACTTCTTTTAGTTCTACTAGCTTTGTAGTGATGACTCATGAAAGAGTATGATCTCTCTATCTCACCTTAGGGGTAGAGAGATTTCTTATTTTGAACTAAAATCTTTTTTAAATTGAAATTGGATTTAGAAGTAAAAATTTTCTTTATTATCTTGTGATTCTCTATCTCATAGATAACTATAGTATATTGATGCATAAAACTTTATAATTTTCTTAATCAAGCTATTCACTCTTATCAGAGGATACGATTTGTTTTGTAGATCCTTCTTCCTTGTCCAAGAGAAGTAAGTCTTCTTCTCTTGCACTTGGAAGATGATCTTACAACTGAGAAATATTTTGCTTTTAGAGATTTGGAAAAGAAAGCCAGTTACAAAAAGTGAAAAGATGCGCAAGGCGCCAAATGTGAAAGATACACAAAGTGTATCAATCAATTGAAGTTTGTGCAAAGCACATGAAAGTTGAGATAATGGCTCAAAGAGCCCAAAAGTTATAAGTAAATGGCTTCACTTTCTAGTAAATCTCTAATCTCAGAAAATCTATATCCTTTTGATATTTTTGATACTTGAGTCTGAAAATTATGATTTTTGAAATCATCATTATACATTGATGTCCTATAAGATATGGAAGTCTATCCTCATACAAGAAATAAAGAAAATTAAATTTCTTTTTCTAATTTAAATTCCTTTTTGGATTAGATTTAAATTCAAAAGAGAAAAATACTCATATAAATGAGATGTTATGATTTAGCTAGTATGGAGCTTGATCTGAGTTAATAAATTTAAATTGAGGTTCTTTTTAAGATTAGAGGGAGTTGAGTACTAAACTCCTTTGGGATATGTGCTCTTTTATCACTTTTGACTGGGTCCACACCCTCCTGCATTTGTTAGGATTGGTGATGTTGATCATTTATTTGAAAGTGAATTGCTTCTTCCTGTCATCCCTACTCTGATAATTGAAGCCCCCAGTCCATTCATATGAGATGAATGTGATAGGGAATGTCTAAATCATTGATTTAGACTATTGAGAGATGTGATGCTGGGTCCACACCCTCCTACTTTTGTTAGGTTTGGTGATGTTGATCCTCCACTAGGATGAGATTCTCTTCTTCCTATCAGTCATGCTCTGATAGCGGAAGCCCCCAGTCCATTCACATGAGTTGAATTTAATCGGGGATGTTGTAGTCTTTTAGATTAGACTCTTTTGAGATAGGATATTAGGTCCATGCCCACCTATGTTAGTCAGGTGGGGTGAAAGTGATCCTTTATCTTTGTAAGATTCTCTTCTTTCTATCAGTCTTGATCTGATAGATGTAGCCCCCGGTCCACTCATATGGGTTGAATGTGATCAGGGATGCCGGAGTCATTAGTTTAGACTCTTTTGGGGGTAGGATATTGGGTCCACACCATCCTATGCTAGTCAGGTGTGGTAGTGTTGATCCTTTATCTTGATGTTGATCTTTGTTATTTAGATATGATTATGCTCCCCAGTTCTGTTCATGTGGCGAACATGGTCTGGGTTATCAAAACCAATCACAATCCCTTTTATAAAAAAAAAATGATGAAAAAAAATATACATGTGATAAAAAGAGGAAAGCTTTTAGTAGAGCAAAATCGGTTGCCCTTGTCACAGGAGGAACCCGGTAAAACTCTTTAAGAGCCCAAAATCCCCAAAATTCTTCTTTCTCCCCCCTTGAAACTCTTTAATGAGCTCTTCAAGGTTGAGTCAGCACTTAGTTGGTCATAGATCCCTATGATTCCAAGATGCTTTTCTTTGCTAGTGATGTAGTATATTGTACCATGGATGTCAACATCACTACCTTGTGGGCTTGGGTCTTTGTGAAGAAAGATCGCCCCCCGGCTGCCCTCTTATGGCAGCCTACTCCCCCATTCATATACTACTCTGAGCTGCCAGAGTGGTCTTATGAATGTGAGATTGTTACTTCCACTTCTCACAGGGTCCTACCCAGTTAGGGTAGGTGTTACCACTGTGACCTTCTGATGGTTGTGGATTTCACTCATGATTACTGTACTAGGTGTCAGGTGTGTTCCCCTGACACTTCAGAGTTATTTTTCTTAGCTGTGGTATAGTACACCTGTTCTCAGGTGTTAGCACCAAAGTTTTAGGAGCTCTAATTTTCCATTTGAAAGATCGACTCCTTAGTTTCTTTACTCACTTACTTTCTACATTTGTACCCTACTCTGAGCTGCTAGAGTAGCCCTACGGAAGTTGTTTGGTTGTTTTTCACTCCCCACAGGGTCCTACCCGATCAGGGTAGGTGTTACCACTGTGACCCTTCTGATATTTTATCATGATTACTGTCCTCAGGTAGTGAACATGTCCCTTTACTATCTAGAGCTGTTTTTTTTTTTTTCTAGTGATGTAGTATATCTTGCCTCGGATATCAACATCGCTACTTTGAGAACTTTGAGCTTCTAGCAAAAGATCAGTTCTCCTACTCCTTTTTGTGACCTATCCTACCATTCATGCACTAGTCTCAGTCGCCGGATTACTCTTATGAATGTGTTCAGGTCTTTCACTTCCCATAGGGTCCCACTAGTTTATGTGGGTGTTACCACTGTGAGATTTCACTTACTCAGAGTTGTTGCCATTAGTGGAGATGATGCTTCCTCGCTGCTTTGACTCTTTTTCTCTCATTTGGTGATATGGGGCGTCGTGCCTTAGGTGCCACCGTCACCTCTTTCTTGAGCTTTGATTCTATGATACAGAGTCAGCTCTCCTAGCTACTTTATCACTTCTTTCCCCATTGAGATCCGACTCCTAGCTGTTGGAGAGGACCTTTGGATGTTTTGATACTCTTTCCACTTCTCGCAGGGTCACCATCAGTTGGTATGAGTCTACCACTGTAGCCCCTTGGGATTGTTTTTATTAGGCTTAGTCCTATCTTCTGTAGTAGAGGTGCCCCCTCGCTACCTCAGTTCTCTTTACTCCTCTGGAATGAGATTACCCCTTCGCGTCCTCCACTGAGGGTGTATCTCTTCCAGTTTTGTTTGGGAGACATCGTTCTGATGTCTTTCTCCCCTTTTTCGTAGGGTTAGGGCTCTTTAAGAGATCTCGACGGCATTTGGATACTCATGGCCACGACGATTTGTCCTCTACCATGTGGTTACCAAAGCGCTAGCTTGAGATTCCTTAAGTAACTCTACCCTGAAAATTTTTACATATACTTTTTCTTTTTTTCCTTCTATCCTAATGCAGGCATATGCGTCTAGTGGATATTAGGTTTCTAGTTGAGAGAGCCCGACAGAGTCCCTGGGAGGCATTCCTCATCACCCTTTCCTCTTCACATCATTGCTGGCATATGCGCCAGATGATTGTGTTGAGTGTTTTTGTCTTTATTCTACTATAGGCATATGCGCCAAGTAGAGACTCTGCCACCGGCACATACACCGGACAGAGGTGATCTTTCATTTCCTTTTATCCTAGTGCAGGCATATGCGTCTGGTGGATATTAGGTTTCTAGTTGAGAGAGCCCGACAGAGTCCCTGGGAGGCATTCCTCATCACCCTTTCCTCTTCACATCATTGCTGGCATATGCGCCAGATGATTGTGTTGAGTGTTTTTGTCTTTATTCTACTATAGGCATATGCGCCAAGTAGAGACTCTGCCACCGGCACATACACCGGACAGAGGTGACCTTTCGTTTCCTTTTATCCTAGTGCAGGCATATGCGTCTGGTGGATATTAGGTTTCTAGTTGAGAGAGCCCGACAGAGTCCCTGGGAGGCATTCCTCATCACCCTTTCCTCTTCACATCATTGCTGGCATATGCGCCAGATGATTGTGTTGAGTGTTTTTGTCTTTATTCTACTATAGGCATATGCGCCAAGTAGAGACTCTGCCACAGGCACATACACCGGGCAGATGTGACTTTTCGTTACCTTTTTATCCTAGTGCCGGCATATGCGCCGGGTGGATATTAGTTTTCTAATTGAGAGAGCCCGACAGAGTCCCTGGGAGGCATTCCTCACCACCCTTTCCTCTTCACATCATTGCTGGCATATGCGCCAGATGATTGTGTTGAGTGTTTTGTCTTTATTCTACTGAAGGCATATGCGCCAAGTAGAGACTCTGCCACGGGCACATACACCGGGTAGATGTGACCTTTCGTTTCCTTTTATCCTAGTGCAGGCATATGCGCCTGGTGGATATTAGGTTTTTCTAGTTGAGAAAGCCCGACAGAGTCCCTGGGAGGCTTTACTCAACACTTTTTCCTCCTCATATCATTGCAGGCATATGCGCCGGGTGATTATGTTGAGTATTTTTTTTTCTTTATCCAACTACAGGCATATGCGCCGAGTAGGGACTCTGCTGCAGGCACATACACCGAGCAGAGGTGACTCTTTCCTCTCCACATCATTATTGGCATATGCGCCAGATGATTGTGTTGAGTGTTCTTCCGTTACACTTCTTTTGGCATATGCGCCAAATAGAGACCCTGCTGCAGGCACATACACCGGGCAGAGGTTTTCTTATTCTTTTGTTCTACTGCAGGCATATGCGCCAAGTGGACATCGACTTGCTTGGTGGAGAGGGCCTGGCAGAGCACCTGCTAGGAACTCCTCGCCACCTTTTTTCCCTGAGTGTCTTGTTCCGGTTAGGCCAATACCAGGCTTTGTGATTCCTTTGTTTGCTAACCCGATTTGGTTAGGCAGATACTGAGTCACCCCAATCCGCTGTCCCAAAATAGGCAGGTGGAGATGGGACCCCCTTCACCTTCTACTCTGCTGATTCAATATAGTCAGACAGATAGTTTGTGTGCTTTTACTACTCTAATTTTGGTTCTCTGTTTAGCTCTGCCCACTCCATAGGGCAAGGCTATAGGAGAATCCTTTTACCTCGTTTTCATCTTTTTAGGTGATCTTTACTGTTGGTTTTATCCTTGGTTCTACTCTTGTCGAAGAGTAAGGCCAGGAGAAGACCCTACTACCAGTTCACCATTTTGGTGATTCTGGACTTGTGCACTGCTGTTTTCACTCTCCCCTAGGCTCTACCCTCGTTGTAGGATAAGGCCAGGGGATGAGTTTCCTACCTTCTTCCACCTTTGCTGATACCCTTTCGTTCTTTTACTTGGGCTCTCTACTTTACTTTCTGTGGCTTAGTCGGTCAACGCCAACACGAGCGGTTCACTAGTTGTTCGCCACTCCTGTTGAGGGTCCGTTTGTTGACCTCGATTTTGCTCAGACCCGGGCCTAAAGAGTTGACTTGGTCAAATTGACCAAGCCAGACCCTATGGCCCTCCCCACTGGGTTCAGTGGGTCGAGTCGAGTCTGTCGAGCCCGAGCTTGGACCCTGGGTCAACCCGGTTGACCAGGTCAACCAGAATTGACCAAATGGGACCCTTTAAGCCTAAAATCTTTTTTTTTTATGGTTTCTTGAGCTCGAGCCCCACCCCCTTGACTGGTTTGACCAAGTCAATCGTTGACTTGGTCAAACTAAGTCTTAAATAGGTTTAAATAACCTATTTAGAGCCCAATTAAGACCCAATTAATGCCCTTAACTCCTCCAAACGTTTTGGAATTAAGAATCCCGCCCAAATCACTCATCCTTGCTCTGAATTTGGCCCTCGATCTCATCTCCACTGTCCAAGGGAATGAGAGAGGTTTAAATAGCCAAAATTAGGTTTAGAAAAAGATCTTTTGGCTCTCCCTCTCTCTAGAGACCACCTCAGGCCTTGAAACTTTGAGAGAGCACTCCCACTACCTCCCTTCATCTTCCTCGACCAGATCCCGGTGTCCTAGGCCCGCCGGCGGCGAGAACTCCGGCGAAACCAAAGCCACGAAACTTTCGGGGCTTCTACCGCTCGATCCAAGGAGATTCAGATCTTGAGGTCAACTAGAGAAATATTCCTGCCGTTTCAACGAATCCAACGAGCCCAAGAACGCGAAAATCGGACGGTTAGATCTCTCAAAATCCTTAGAATAGCTCACATCACATGGGTCTAAATAGTTTTTCGAAAAGCACTTTCTAAGACAAACGGACGGTCCCCCATGATTTCTGTACATTTTCGAAAAGCACATGATCCATAACTTTGTCGTTTTAAGTCCGCTGTCGACGCACAGCATCATGTTTTGGATGTACTCTGAATTCTGCATATTTTAAAACTATTTTCAGGTAAAAATTTTGTCTGCATTCTCTGTCATTTCAAAAAACAGTGAAATTGCACTATTTTAAAATATTATTTTATTGTATTTGAACTTGTAAATTCCGTATCTTCACCGTTTTAAGTCGGATTTCGATGTGCGACCCCTCGTTCTCTTCAGCAAGACGAGCTTTATGTTTTGAAACTTATTCCAGCCCTTGATTTTGGCTGTTTTGACAGATCACTATTTGGATTCGATCATTCGAGTTTTTTTGGTATTAAATATTAATTATGATAATTATTTTCAGGATACAAATTATTTTTAAATCGTTTTGAGACTGGTGAGAGTGTTTAGTGGGTCTCCCTATATCTATGTATTATGAATTGATTTACCTTTTAATTATTTTATTTTCTAAAATATATATTTATGTTTACAAGTATTTTGAAATTATTTTTTTTAAACTACTTATACATAAATCCTATTTTTTGGGAGACTCGCTACTTCGTGAAATTTTAAACATGGATCTTATGTGTGAAGAGTAATCATGGGGGAGTGGGTTAGTGAATGGTTGAGTCCCAATCATCCACTAATCATCTCTTTAGGTGTCTTTACTTTTTTTTATCTTTCGTAAATTGCATGTGTAGGTCGTCGCACTACCACCACTTAGTTTAGGTTCTCCTAGATCTAAGGACATGGTGTGTTTATTTATTTACTGTACTCCCATGCATTTATTATCCCGAGGGTTAGTGTAAACATCACTTTAAACTCCTACAACGTAGTGACACCCTAAGGACAAAAATTAAGGACCTGTCTAGCGAACTTAGAAGTTTTCTAGGAGCTAGGATAGATCCCAGAACGACATGAAAACTTCAACATTTAAACTTAGTGACATCATAAGCCTTTCATAATTTTCTAGGAATTTTTAGGGCTTGTTAGACCCCTTAATTAACTAATCCTAATTAACCTGCTAATTAAGGCCCCGAGACCTTCCGAAAAATACAATAAATACACCTTAGGTCAGAAAATTACCCATAATACCTCAAACTGACCAGAACCTAATCCTTGACCTTAGATAAATAGGGCTCCCTAGTTTGACTCCAGGTTGACCCTTAATTTGACCATAAGTGGAAATTACCGTTTTGCCCCTAATAAATTAATAAAAATTATTAAAAATCCCAAATATTCACCAAACATTTGGAAACACCTTCTCTAGTCATTCCTGACCTTTGGGGGTGATTCGAATCAGTTTGGAGCTTGTTTGGAGCAAAACAGTAAAAAAGGCCCTTTGTTAGGAAATTTAGAAATTCCCATAAATACCCGACCTTTAGAAATCTATAACTAATTGTAGAAAATTCCAAATTAGGCAAACTCACTTGCATTAGACTCCAATTAGGGCCTAGTATTTATTGAAAATCTTAGGATTCCAGAAATTGGCTTAGATTAGAAAGTCAACTTTTTGGTCAATTGTAGTTCATTTAAGGCCCGAAACTTAGAAAATTCATAGCTTTGCCTAGAGAACTCCGATTTCAGCCTACTACATGTCTAACTACTCGTATTAAGGTCTAGTATTTTCCTAAGGTGATAGGAGACCCATAATTAGACTATTTCCCATAATGACTTTTTGGACCCTTAGTCTAGTTCCTAGGAGGACCTAGAACTTTCCAAAATTGGCTAATACAATTCAAACTTCAAATATGAATACCCTTAGTTCTTAAAACTGATCAACAAATTAAAATAACCAAAATAGATCTAATTCACTAATATTTGAATTTCAATTAAAACATCCTTTTTAGACCCCCAACATACCTGAACTCTAGATAATTTCAACTAACTATCCCACCTAGGACCTACCCAAACTACACAAGCCTTACACACATAGAATGGTTTGCTAGGACACCACTTCTAGATCTAGGTTAGGCCGCTGGGTTTTATTTTCTGCTGTGTGCCGGAGCTTTTCGTAGTTTTCACCGCATGTTGTTTGAAAATTGAATTGCTGTGTTTGCTTACTTTTCCTGCACTCTGTGATGTGATGGGCGCTAGATTTACCCCTAGGTTAGGAACGTCATATATATATATGTACTGTTCTTCCGTGCAGGTGGCCATGCTCAAGCTAATAAATGGGGGGCACCGTTATGATTTCTAATGTTGTCTTATGCAGGTGCTCGCTCAGCCCCCTAATATAATGATGGCTAAAAATCATTAAATAATTATAATTGCTACAGATGGAGCTGCTTAGCCCTCAGAGCATGGCTTGGCATAGGGTCAATGGTGTTAGCATTTTCATTTTCATATAAACTGCTTGGGATGATTATTAGGATAACCTTACAGGTGATTTAGAATTTACTGCTTTTTCAATAAATGTAAATTTGTATGTAATAATTGTTAAGAGTTGTGAAAACAACCTTTGAGTTGGGATATTCTTATCCAGCTTGAATTCTAAAAGAGGAAGGCATCCCTAAGGGGAGAGTCTTCTTCCATTTGGAAGATCGAGCTGGATGGCTTTAGATATCCAAAGAGAAAAAGCAATACCTCCATATTGGGGGAATTGCCTCTTCGTTTGGATATTCAAGCCACGACAGATCCAAGGAGGCCAAGGAGGAGATTTCCAAGGAGTCCAAGGAGAAGATATCCAGAAGACTAAAGATTTGAAGACCCAATATCCCACTCAAAGTTGTTGGCGTCTGTCATAGGCTTAGAAATCCGGGTTGTTGGCAGTGGTGCCCGGCCACTTTACTTTTCTGCATACCCTGGGTTGTAATTAAAGGGCAGTTGGCCTATGGACATTTATTTGATTGGTTTGATTTATATTGATGGTGCTTACCTGATTGCGCAGTAGAAAGTGCATGCTTTTCTTAGGTTTCTTTCTTGCATGCCGCTTTTGTTTTCGCCTGGATTCCGTTAGGCTCATTAAGGACTATAAAATTCTTCTACTCGTAATTAATCTCTAAAAATTTAAGTTTTAAATAACATAGAAACTTAACGAACTTAGGGAACTGCCAGAACCATCCGGGGTCGCATGCATATTACTGCATCTTCTCTCTCCTTCTAATAAGACATCTCCCTGCCTGCGGGTAGAGTCCGGATAATCTGGCCTATGAGGATGAAGTGCCGGACCTAGGGAGACTCAGTCTTTTCTAAAAATTATTTTATATTAAGCCTGTTTTTTAAAAATCCAAAGCATTCATGAGCTGACATTTCAACTAGCATGCATTGCATTAGTAACCAACTAATTAAAATTTAATTGCATTAGTTAGGGGCATTCACCCAACACAAGTCCAGGACCACTTAGGAAATTCTCTAGATGTCAGTCCTACTTCCAATAACTGTACCACCCACCTATCTTTCATAACTGACTTAATTGCATGGTTTTAAAGCGACTAGGTGGTTAGCTGGCTCCCCCAATCCAGGCCGGGATAAGTCCAGATCTTTGCATCGCATTAGCTAGGACACTGGTCTTAGTGTGTGTCGAACACTAAGTCCAATCTAGATTTAGGATTCGAGGATACTACATTCGGTCTCGTAGTATGCCTTAAATAGTAGGTAGGTCCTTTCTTTTCAGGGACCCTAAATCCTACTTATCCGCGTCACAGGATGACGCCACCTCCATCCTTCTCTCACGCATGTGATTGAGTGTTTGATTTTTCTTCTTCTAGTTTCCATTTAGTACCCTAGAGCCTCCGAGTGCTGGTATGAGCCACGCATGTCGATTCAGCCCTTCGGACCTTTCTTCCCTTTGAGTAGGATTTCCTAGTTTAGACCCATGTGTCAATCCCACTTTAGGAGAGGATAATGTATGATCCTTAATCGAGAGTTTTCTCAGGCTCCGGCCTGGGATGTAATTAACCACGGGGGCTTGCGCCCGTGGGAAACTTGGTCTCCACAATCTACTAAACCCCATTCGAGCTCTTGCATCGGGTGGGGGAAACCCGTGATTTGGTCATGTATATTACTACCCATCGAGGTGTGTTGGTGAAAGCCTCTATCCTCAATGGTCAGTCGTATGCGCGATCCAATCTGTCCCTTCCAATCGACCCGTTCGCGCGGTGCTCTTTTGGAGGTCCACATGGGGGAAGAAGTCTCTTTCTTTGGGAGGGAAGATTATGCTTGTTAAGACATCTTTGATGTCTTTACCGTGTTTTGCTATCACTCATTCTCTTGTTCCTAAGAGTAATTCAGGATGTGGAAAAACTGTGTAGGAGGTTTATTTGGCACAAGCAAGATGGAAAGTTTGGATTACATTATGTTTCTTGGGAGGAAATCTGTAATCCAAGAAGTGATGGAGGTTTGGGGGTTCACTCTTTTGCAAACAAAGCTGGAGCCTTACGGGCTAGATTGACATGGAATTTTATCCAGCATCCAGAATCTCTTCTTCACCGAATGCTGAAGGCCAAATTTGGTGACAATGTAATGGAAGATAATTGCAGGAATTGTACTTCAAATGTTTGGAAAATTCTTAAAGATGGAGGAAAAAGTTTAAAGCATATTATTAGATGGAAAGTGGGAAGTGGAGACAAAATTAAGGTGCTCAGTGATATATGGTTACTGGATAGAAGTTTAAATGAGTGGCCAACATTTTTGGACTGTGGTGCTTTGGAGAACCTGTATGTACAACAATTTATTTCAAATACAGGGCAATGGGATGAAGCCAAACTTTCTATTTGGTTTCATGAAGAGCCAGTGAAACCTATCAGAACGGTGAAGTTGAATGTTAATCAGGAAGATCAGCTGGAAACTGTTTGTAAACTCTCTGGTAAATCTATTACTGCATTGGCATATGATAGAGTAATGAAAGAAAAGGGAATTGGAGACGTTGACGGTTTCTACAGTTGGCTTAAGAATTTAAAGCTCAACTATAATGTGGAAATTTTTTGGTGGCGTATTAGCAAATTTGCTATTCCTAGTAATCAATTTCTCAAGTTTCGATGACTTACAAATGATGATAGGTGTGCTAGAGGTTGCCTGGTAACTGAAAGCTATGAACATGTTATTGTTCATTGTAAGTACCTGCTGGAAGTGCTTGACAAGCTTCGGGAGTGGGGGTTCAATATTCCAGTTTTTGTTTCTATGGAGGACTGTTTTCAAAAGCTCAAGATGTTGAATGTCCAGAATTCAGGAATGGTTCGAATTTATTATGTGGTTGTGTTTTTGAACTGGAAAAACCGAAAATTAGTGAAGCATGAGAAAGTAGCTGTGCCGAGTGCTGTTGTGGCTGCAAATGTACTATCTTTGGCTATTTTAAAGTCTTCTCCACATCTAGTTAGCTGGGTGCTAATCTCCCTATGGAGTTATTTAATTCTTGGCGCCCTCCACCACTAGATTGGATTAAGATAAATGTGGATGCATCATTGTTAAATTCAAATCAAGGAGGTGTCGGAGGTATCTTCAAAGATCATAAGGGGAGACTTCTTCTGGGTTTTGGAAGACACAAAATTCATTGGGACATTGCACAGCTAGAGATGGAGGTGATTGCGGATGTTAGAGACTTCATTCAAAATTGGATACTTGAAAGTAAAGGCATTATCATTGAAAGTGATAATATCAATGTGATTACTTTTTTTACAAAATTCTTTAAAGAAAATTGATTGGGAGATGGATAGTTGGCCAGGCAAGGATCTCTTATTCCTCAAGGACTTTAATAAGGTTGTGTTCCATCATGTTAATAGGAATTGTAATAAGGTAGATGATTTGTGCGCTACTTTAGCTATAGATGGGAATTTTATATTTGATAGTTTTTCTTTTGATAACATCCCTATTCCTTTGATTGTTTTGATCAAAGGTGAGATGATATCAAGTTAGTTTGTACCTAGGCTTGTGTCTTCTTCAGTTTAATTGATTGCTTTTGCATGGTTTCAAAAAAAAAAAAAAAGTAGATTTCCAATTCAAAAAGAAGATAAATTGAGCCTTATGCAATGCCCAAATAATGAATTGGAACATAAACAACTGGAATGATTCCTTATGCATCTATTATTGGGAGCCTGGCGTATTCTTAGACTTGTACTATGCTAGATGTTAGTTTTGTTGTGAGAATGTTAGGTAGATATCAAAGTAATACAGGAATTAATTATTGGAAGGCTGCAAATAATGAGTTGTTATATTTGCAAGGAATAAAAGAACATATTCTTATTTATGAAAAATCTAATCATTTTGAGGTGATTAGATATTTAGATTCAGATTTTACTAGATGTTTGGATAGTAGAAAATTCACATTTGGCCATTTGTTCCTATTAACCGGATGAGCTAACACATGAAAAAGTGGAAACCAGTCTATCATTACTACATTCACAATGAAAGATAAATTTGTGGCATATTTCGAAGCCAAAATTTAAGGATTATGGCTGAGAAATTTTATTTCAGAACTTGGAGTTGTCGACAAGGTTGCCAAGCCATTTTTTTTTTTTAAATGACAAGTATTCAAGGGTGCTAAACACATGGAATTGAAATACTTTGTTGTTAAAAAAGAAGTTAAAAAATAAAGAGTGTTAATTGAGCACATTAGTACCAATTTTATGATTGTGGATTGATTACCTAAAGGGTTGCCTCCCAAGATATTTAAAGAACATATTAAGAGTAAGGGTGTTATTGGAAAACATTATTGATTTTATGTTATGTTTATGATCTTATATATTTAGCTTTTCTGAGCTCTTTAATGTGCTATTTATGAAACATATTTTTTATCCTGTTATATTGATATGCATATACATGAAAGAATTATGTGAATGATAGCAGAATTGTCTTTAATAAAGACATTAATGTTAGACCATTATGAGTTTCTCTCATTATAGATTATTTTATTTGTAAAATTAATATTGTGATGCATGGAAGAAAATATGTAGCATTAATAATGTATAAATAACTATCATGATCCTTATTAGTTTTTACTTAATAATGAATTATAATTTGTCCAAATTAAAAAAGGTTTGATATGTAATGCTCTTTATGTTTATATTTATAAATGTATAAATTGAATAATATTGTATGAACCAAGTGGGAGAATGTAAGAATTAATTATATAAAGTAATATGTAATGTGGCTCATCTTAATGATTATTCAATTAATTATTTGATAATTAATCCTATTGGTCAATATAGGGTTTTGATCAATCAATTTATAGATTGTTTGATCAAGTGAAGCATCTTTTTAAAGCATGTCTTTGTGAATGTAACCATGGGTCCTCTTCCTACCTCTTAAATGAGTTATTATCTCTCTATATGAATAGTTAACATAAGATAAAAGAAAGTGAGGTAAAGGAAGAGAACACCTAGTTTCTCAAATTCAAAGAAATCCATAGAAATATCTATGTTGAATCAATGTATGTTGATATATTTTAATTACAAATTTGTGAAAATCATATTGTTCAAGTTTTTGGGATTAAATGTTTATACAATTATGTTGTTTATATGATAAAGAAAAATATTTTCGATGAATCTGAAAATTTCTTACATTAATCAGCACCATATACTCGGCAATCAACGTTTAAAAATTATTAATAAAAACATATTTTGATTATCACAATAAAAGCTCTCAAGCAACACACTCTCAAGTTCTTGTCTGCAAGCTTTCTATAAGGAGTCCATGGCCTCTCGTGTTCCACTTTGGGAGAATTTTGAATGATAACTTTAATGGTATTGAATACTCAAACATGTTATAATAAAGGGAGGGAAGATGTAACATAACATTAAAAAAATCAACCATACATTGCAACCAACGTATTAATTCTCCACAACAAAGGACGTCAATTCCTAGCATTATATCTTCTCAATTATTTTATGTCTTTTTAATTCTCCTTCTCGGTTCATTCACAATTATAAGTATAATTGTTGGGACTTGGATGATAGTTTCTCTAAGAGTTTATTGTTTTCCAAACATTTGTCCTTTTTTTCTTAGCATATATATTTTCTTAGCTCATGTACGTTAGGTATATGTACTAGGTATAGATACGCAGTTCTTCTTGATATGTTGATTGAGAGCTTTAGCAACTAACAAAGAGGCTTTGGATTTAAACGTTGTGTATGTGATGTGAGTGTGTGTTTTTCTTAATTGGCCTAAATGTCCAAAAAATGCTGAGTATAGGTCATAGGACCGAACCACTTTAGATGTTGATTGATATATATTATTTTTAATATATTTATAATATATTTACCTCATCGTGGAATATTTCAGGTGTAATTTTTTCAACTATAATATTCAAATTATTAACACTGGATGTCTAAGTTGAAAGAAATTAAGATTAAGTTGTTGATATCGAATAATGCAATGAAATTGTAACAACTTATATATCATTTGAAAGTACTAAATGCTAAACATTAATTTACATAGCACAAAAAAATTAATTAAAATCCACTTTAAATCATTTATTTTGAATAAATTAATATTAGTGATATTTTTCTATTTTTTTGAAATTAAGTAATTATATAAATAAGTATGAATATGAAAATTAAAAAAATAACAAATTGTCATCACGAAATTATTTTGATCGGGCATGAATCTCGAGCCAAAATCAAGCCGGAAGCTTCAAAAATTAAATTAGGGATCACTTGAACTCTGATTTCAATAAACTTATAGTCAAACTGAGCATCTCGGAAATACAAACCCAACGACACCAAATTCAACTCAATCCGAGCCCAAATGAGTCCAAATCAAGGACCTAAAGCACTGTTGAAAAGTTCGTACCACAATTTGAGTTATCAAACGGTCTCCGAACTTAAAGAGCTTATGGTCAAATCGAGCGGCTCGACGAGACGAATCCAACGAGCCTAAGATCTCCAAATTCCGAAGTCATTAAGACCTTCAAATTCCTGATAAATAGTCTACTATTGAAGGATTCAATATCGACCGTTCATTCTAACCACTCCATATTTGCCCATGATCTCTCATCTATTTACAGGTCATGCCACTCTAGAAAATCTATAAATAGACTCATCATTTCTCTTGAGAGGGGACCAAAGCAAGAAGGAGGGGAAGAAAAAGAGAAGAATAGGAGGGAAGAGACTCCTCCTCGACTACTGCCGGAGTTCCGCCCGAACTCCAAAAGATGCCGGAATTTTGCCCGACTTCCACGAGATGCCATATTTCTGCCCAAGTTCCACGGGATGCTGAAATTCTTCCCAATTAACAATAGAGTTCCCTCCAGACGCTGAAACTCTGCCCAAGTGATGTCGGAGTTCTCCTCGGCCACCAACAGACGTCGGACTTCTACCCGACGTTGGACCTTCACTCTTCGCCAAGTTTCTACCCGACGCCGGACTTCTATCGGTTATCAAACTTTCGCTGGACGTATATCAGAAGATGGATTTCTTTCTATTTTTGAACTTCTACCTGATGTCGTCCTTCTGACCTTCATCGTCAGACACAGTCCTTCCAGCCTCCATCGCAAGACAACGGTCCTTCCGACCGTAGTCAGCTGTTCCGTCGTCAGCCGACTACGGTCCTCCCGACTTATGTCTCTCGCTGGCTACGGTCCTTCTGACTTATGTCGCCCACCGACTATAGTCTTTTCAACCTCAGTCGCCAGCCGACTACGGTCCTGCTGACTTACATCGCCCACCGACTACAGTCTTTCTGACCTCCTTCACCCGTCGACTACAGTCCTCCTTACTTATATCGCCCGCCAACTACAGTCCTTCTGACTTACGTTGCCTACCAACTATAGTCCTTCTGACCCCTGTTGCCAGCTGAATACGGTCCTCCTGACTTACGTCGTCTGCAAACTACATTCTTCTAACCTCCATCACCAGACTATGATCCTCCCAACCAAACGAACACATCAACAATAGCTCTTTGTATTTCCAACATGTAATGTACTTCATATAATGTACATCGAGCCCAATTCCCCCAAGGAAGGGTCTCATTTGTAATCGATTACAATACTAGTGGATTCATTCAAGTTAGGCTAGGCCCCATGGTTTTTCCCCATTTTTAGTGTTTTTCCACATAAAAATATTGGTGTCTCAAAAATGCTAGACCCTTTCTCTTATCTGATTGCGTGCCGGTTAAACTTTATATTTATCTACCACCACAAATACTCTTGGACGCAATAGTTTGGTGCTGTCTATGGGAACGTGGTTCCCGACTGGGGGGGAAATTTTAGCTCCAACCTCAAAAGGTTATTCGACTGCTATTGATGCATTAATTTCATGGAATCAGAATCAGACTGGGGAGAAACCTTGACTACAATTTTAGTCAAGAAGATCCCTCCAAGAGTTCTATAACCAAGAAAATATTTAAGGAAACTCTCGGCAAATGCAAGGAAGCTTCCAATAAATTTCAAGCCATGTACAGTCCCTTACTGAACTTCTACTCCTTGGGCAATGTCATAATCTCGACCTCAAAAAGGCAGTAACAGTCTAAAGATAGACCATTCTTTACCTTTGATTCGGGATACATGCGGTATTCACCCCCTCCCAATCAGGGAAAAATTGATCCCAGGGGGATCTGATTCGACCTCTTTCACACATGTTAACATCATCGAGTAAAGGCTTCGACATACAACCTCAGATAGGTCTCACATCCTTGGTGGATTCTCTCGACCTCTTCCACACAGGTTAACGCCATCGAGCAAAGGCTTCGACATACAACCTCGAATAGGTCTCACATCCTTGGTGGATTCTCTCGACCTCTTCCACACAGGTTAACGTCATCAAGCAAAGGCTCTGACATACAACCTTGGATAGGTCTCACATCCTTGGTGGATTCTCTCGACCTCTTCCATATAAGTTAACATTGTCGAGCAAAGGCTCTGACATACAACCTCGGATAGGTCTCACATCCTTGGTGGATTCTCTTGACCTCTTCCATACAGGTTAACATCGTCGAGCAAAGGCTTCGACATACAACCTCGGATAGGTCTCACATCCTTGGTGGATTCTCTTGACCACTTCTGTATAGGTTATCGTCGTCGAGCAAAGGCTCTGATATACAACCTCGGATAGGTCATAAATTCTTAGTGGATTCTATTGACCTCTTATGTATAGGTTAACTTCGTCGGGCAAAGGCTCCGACATACAACCTCATATAGGTCTCACATCTTTGGTGGATTCTCTCGATCTCTTTTGTATAGGTTAACGTTGTCGAGCAAAGGCTCCGACATATAACATCGGATAGGTCTCACATCCTTGGTGGATTCTCTCGACCTCTTCCACACAGGTTAATGTCGTCGAGCAAAGGCTCCGACATACAACCTCGGATAGGTCTCACATCTTTGGTGGATTCTCTTGACCTCTTCCATACAGGCTAACGTCATCGAGCAAATGCTCCGACATACAACCTCGGATAGGTCTCACATCCTTGGTGGATTCTCTCGACCTCTTACATACAGGTTAATGTCGTCGAGCAAAGGCCCCGACATACAACCTCGGATAGGTCTCACATCCTTAGTGGATTCATTCGACCTTTTCAACAAAGGTTAACATCGTCGAGCAAAGGCTCTGACATACAACCTCGGATAGGTCTCACATCTTAGGTGGATTCTCTCGACCTCTTCCATACAAGTTAACATCGTCGAGCAAAGACTCCAACATATAATCTCGGATAGGTCTCACATCCTTGGTGGATTCTCTCAACCTCTTCCATACAGGTTAATGTCGTCGAGCAAAGGCTCCGACATACAACCTCGGATAGGTCTCACATCCTTGGTAGATTCTCTCGACCTCTTTTGTATAAGTTAACGTCATCATGCAAAGGCTCTGTCATACAACCTCAAATAGGTCCTACATCCTTAGTGGATTCTCTCGACGTCTTCTGTATAGTTTAACATTGTCAAACAAAGGCTCTGACAAATAACCTCGGATAGTTCTTACATCCTTGGTGGATTCTCTCGACCTCTTCTCTATAGTTTAACGTCGTCGATCAAAGGCTCTAACATACAACCTCGGATAGGTCTCACATCCTTGGTGGATTCTCTCGACCTCTTCCATACAGGTTAACATTGTCGAGCAAAGGCTCCGACATACAACCTCTGATAGGTCTCATATCATTGGTGGATTCTCTCAACCTCTTCCATATAGGTTAACGTCATCAAGCAAAGGCTCCGACATACAAACTCTGATAGGTCTCATATCCTTGGTGGGTTCTCTCGACCTCTTCCATACAAGCTAACGTCATCAAGCAAATGCTCCGACATACAACCTCGGATAGGTCTCACATCCTTGGTGGATTCTCTCGACCTCTTCCATACAGGTTAACGTCGTCGAGCAAAGGCTCTGATATATAACCTCAGATAGGTCTCACATCTTTTGTGGATTCTCTCGGCATCTTCTACATAGATTCTTAGTAGGCTAAAAAGCTTCAAAAAGTATATTATGCAATATATCAAAATATGCCTCAAAGATGCATAAATAATTCAACTTCCTTCGAGAATAAATTTTCAACTTCATATAAAATATTACTGGAGTTACATTGCAAAATTATACATCAACTTCAAGTGTACATTTATTCTCAAGCTAAAATCAAAAGTACAGTGGCATCATTTATACAAGCTACTATCATCAAACAACAAATTACTTCAAAATAATAAAAAATTCTTAGTGGATTTAAGTGACTTCTTCTCTACTGCACACAAGCATCTCATATAACTTCTTCTTGAGAGAAAGATTACAATTTGGTCTTCATCATGCCTCAACTCAATTGACACTATTAGTGTGTCTCTAAAATGCTGACAATATACACCAATTCATAAAGGATATATGATGTATGTATATTTCAATATGGATACATAACAAAATAGTAAAATTCCACTAGACTGCCACCATTATTGGCCATTCATATGATATTTTTGGTGGTCCTTCACTTCATATCAGCCATCATCGGCTTCTCACTTGACTGCTACTTGCAGCGCACCTTCAAACTCTCTCCTTCAGCTCTACACTCGATTGTTGACTGCTAATGGGCTTCAACTCGATCGTCCATCATTGACAGACTTCCGCTCAAATGGCGTTGAAAAATCTCTCGTCTACTCATCACTTATGGTTCTCCTCCAGGACAGTATCACCGCCAGGTCTTCTCAAATCACCCTGGCATACAAACAACAATTGATCTCCTTCTGTCATGGGTTATATATTTAGAAGATAGCCTCTCATGCCTAATTCTTCTACACAATAGAGGGGCACTGAAGCTTAATAGGGGAATGCCACCTATCTCTAACATTGGAATGTCTCAAATGCAAGAAGAAGAGAACAAGCAAAGAACGAAGAAAAAATTCTCCTTCTACACAAAAGAAGGGCACTGAAGCTTGATAGGGGAATGCCACTTATCTCTGATAGTGGAATGCCTCTAATGTAAGAAGAAGAATAAAAGGGAAGAAGAGAAGTGGCTGTAAAAAAAAGTTCAACTTCTACACAATGAGAGAGGCCCTGAATTGGGTAGGGGATGCCACCTACCAAAGTAGAGGAATGTCTCAACTGTAAGAAGTTAAAACAAATGAGGAGAAAGAAAAGAAATGATTGCAAAATTTCAGCCTCTACACTCGAAGATGGGCACTGATTTTGCTTAGGAAAAATCACCTATGAAAAACAGTGGAATGCCTCCCCTGTTAGAATGTCAGAACGCGAGAGGGAAAAAAAAGAAACTACTACAAAAATTCCAACCTCTACACACGAAGAGGGGCACTGATTTTACGTAGGGAAAATCACCTACGAAAAAAAGTGGAATGCCTCCCCTATTAGAAAGTCAGAATGCGGGAGGAGAAAGAAAAGAAAAGGTTGCAAAAAAAATTTTCTTCTACACTAAAAGAGGGGTGCCGATTTAAGTAGGGAAAATCACCTACGAAAAACAGCAGAAGACCTCTATAGCAAGAAGAAAAACATGGGAGAAAGAAGGAGAAAGATTGGAAAAATTCCAACTTCTGTACGAGAGGAGGGGTGCTGAATTAAGTAAGAAAAGTCACCTGCTGAAAAATAGCGAAATGCCTCAACTATCAGAAAGCTAGAATAAGAAAAAGAAGGGAAATTTCTAACTTCTGTACAAGAGGAGGGGCACCGAATCAATTAGGGAAAGTCACCTACTAAAAATAGCGGAAAGCCTCACTGTTAGAAAGAAATAAGGAGAAAAGAAGAAGGTGCAGTTTTTGTCTTGGCCTTGGGGGTCCATTTATAGTTTTTTTTTTTTTGGAGAAAGGGGAAGTTTCTAGTGTTTTTTGGAATTTTCAAATTTTTCTGATTTTTTAAGAATTTTTCTGATTTTTTGTGTTTTTTTTTTCAGAATTTTTGAGCCCCACACGATTAAATTTTTTTTTTAAATATCACCAATCGCCTGCCAAATAGTGCGCCCAAGAGGGGTCCGCCTATTCTCGCGTCGTGCTCGCCGGCGCCGACGGCGGCAGACCTGTTCGGTCACCCACGCTAGTTTTTCGATTTTTGGCCAAGATAGTCCAAATTCAACATTTTTGGGGTCCCCGAACTTGATTTTCGATGTTCCGGACTCAATTTTGACATTTTCAGAGCTCAACAGGGCCTCTATGAGCAAGTTTGTGCAAATGTTCAACTTTTGGAACATAATTTTTTACAATTCGGCTAATGCAAATTGTCGACAGATATATTTTTGGACTCTTAGAGCTTCAACGTCCAAAAATAGGGGGGGCAACTGATATGTCATCAAGAAATTATTTTGAACGGGCACGAATCTCGAGGCAAAATCAACCCGAAAGCTTCAAAAATTAAATCGGGATCACTTGAACTCTGATTTCAAAAAACGTATAGTCAAACTGAGCGTCTCAGAAATACGAACTCAACGACACCAAATTCAACTCAATCCGAGCCCAAATGAGTCCAAATCAAGGACCTGAAGCACTGTTGGACAGTTTGTACCACAATTTGAGTTACCAAACAGTCTCCGAACTTGACGAGCTTATGGTTGTATCGAGTGGCTCGACGAGGCAAATTCAACGAGCCTAAGATCAACGAGCCTAAGATCTCCAAATTTTGAAGTCATTAAGACCTTCAAATGCCTGATAAACAATCCACGATCGAAGGATTCAATATCGACCGTACATTCTAACCACTCCATATTTGCCCCTAATCTCTTGTCTATTTACAGGTCATGCCACTCTAAAAAATCTATAAATAGAACCCACATTTCTCTTGAGAGGGGACCGAAGCTAGAAGGAGGGGAAGAAGAATAGAAGAATAGGAGGGAAGAGACTCCTCCTCGACCACCGTCGGAGTTCCGCTCGAACTCCAAATGATGCTGGAATTCTGCCCGACTTCCATGAGACGCTAGATTTTTGTCCAAGTTCCACGGGATGCTGGAATTCTTCCCAATTAACGATAGAGTTCCCTCGTGATGCTGAAACTCCGCCCAAGTGATGCCAGAGTTCTCCTCGGCCACCAACAAACGTTAGACTTCTACCCGAAGTTGGACCTTCACTTTTCGCCAAGTTTCTACTCGACGTCGAACTTCTACCGGTTATCGGACTTTCGCTGGATGTATATCCGAAGATGGATTTCTTTCCATTGTTGGACTTCTACCTGACGCCGTCCTTCTTACCTTCATCGTCAGACACAGTCCTTCCAGCCTCCGTCGCAAGACAACGGTCCTTCGGATCTCCGTCGCCAGCCGACTACGGTCCTTCTGACTTATGTCGCTCGCCGACTCCGGTCATTCTGACTTATGTCGCCCACCGACTACAGTCTTTTCGACTTACGTCGCCAGCCAACTACGGTCCTGCTGACTTACATCGCCCACCGACTACAGTCTTTCCGACCTCCTTTGCCCGTCGACTACGATCCTCCTTACTTATGTCGCCCGTCGACTATAGTCCTATCTGACTTACATCGCCTACCGACAAAAGTCCTTCCGACCTTCGTCGCTAGCCGACTACGGTCCTCCTGACTTAAATTGATCGCAAACTACATTCTTCTGACCTCCGTCACCAGACTATGATCCTTCCGACGAAACGAACACAACAACAGTGACTCTTTGTATTTCCAACATGTAATGTACTTCATATAATGTACATCGAGCCCAGGCCTTTCCCCAAGGAAGGGCCTCATTTGTAATCGACTACAATACTAGTGGATTCATTCAAACTGCGCTAGGCTCCGCGGTTTTTCCCCTTTTTCAAGGGTTTTCCACATAAAAATCATGGTGTCTCATAAATGCTAGACCTTTTCTCTTATCTGATTGTGTGCCGGATTTTCGTACAACGCTAAGTCGTTAAACTTTATATTTCTCTACCGCCGCGAATACTCCTGGACGCAACAATAACTATAAAAAATTTTATTGTATATAGATAAAATTTTCTTTTTTTAAATAACAACTTATATAAAACTGTTGACCTCATTTTTGTATGAGGTCACTTGGACCAATCCTGACCCCAGATCAATTTAATTTCTAGAAAAATCTAGAATTTAGGATCCTCCTAGAATCTAGACCTTAGGATATATTCTAGATCCTAGGATCCTTCTAGACTCCAAACCCTAGGATCTACTCTAGACCCTAGGATTCTTCCAGACCAATCTAGACCTTAGGATCCATCTAGGTCCTAAGATTTTCCAAACTCCAGGCCTTAGGATCTATCTAGACTTCTTAGATCCCTCTAGACCTAAAGCTTAGGATTCTCCTAGATCTTAAGATGCTTCTTGACTCCAGACCCTATGATTAATCCAGACTCCAGATCAAACCATACTTTAAATCAACTTCCACAAAACTCAAATCAATCTAGATCTTAAGATAATTTCAGCTTATGATCAATCTAGACTTTAGTTCAATCTGAATCTAAGTCAATCCAGATCTCAAATCCATTTTGATTTCAAACCCATTCAAGCTTCAAATCAATCTTAATCTTAAGTCAATCGAGATCTTCAATCAACCCAGACCTTAAACATATCCATAGTCCAGATCTATCCAAATCTAAACTCTAATTCAAATCTTGATCCAGCCTTCGATCAAGCTCAAATCCTTTCCTATCACTTATGATCATTCCAAATGATCATAAATGATTTGGATAATTCAAATTCAAATCAACTCAAGATTCAAATCCCAGTCAAAATCCAATTCAATCATCATCAAACTCAATTCCACTTTCCAGTTCAATCTTCATTCCAGTATTCGGTTTCCAAACTCCAGTCCAACCGTCAATCACTTTTAAATCAAATTTCGATCATACTGTGATCCAGCTTCTGATCTACAGTTCGATCAATCGACCTTTACAATCATCATCATCTACAATATAGCTCGTAATCGACCTCGTCGATCTTCCTTAAAATCACAATTGAATCGCATATGAATTAATTAAAGTTAATTTGATCAAATGAATTAGATTTGATGATGTCGAATTTGCTCGAATCAATTCGAATTTTACACACCTCGATGGCTTTGATCAATTTAATTTAGATTTCCCCGACCCAACCACAACAACTCTTTCTAAGGGCAAATAGATCGGAACAAACCCGTCAGCCGCCAGTCCAAGCCCCGACTTAAGGCTCCAAGTATCATGATCTCGTCCGAACACTTCCCCTCAGCTTCCACGTCGACCAATGATGGTTTGATCTCCGTCACGAGGGCGACCCTATCTAGACTTCAGTAAAGACAAACAAAAGACAAAATGCTTCTGTGATGCACTTGTTCAAAGCAAGAGGAGTTGAGCTTCTCCATCTAAGAAGAGAGGAAGAGCCTTTCACATATCTACAAATCAATTCAAATCTGATTCAATGGCTGATGGGTGAGTAGCATCAACTCAGATTCAATCTGAACCGTTTAAATAAGGGCTTCATTTGAATAGGGAGGCCGGTTCAAAAGAGGAGGTACGGTTCATTTCTTGATAACAAAAAGCAGCCGAAAGTAACTCATAGTAGTTAGGGACAGTGCTCTGCGAACAGGGTGACGGGAACAGGCAGCTCTTGAATTTCCTGCCTTCATGTATGGACAAGCAGCCGCTGATCCTCCCGCTTCCAGCTGAGGCTTCTACGACCCAGCTCTTATACTCGACGCCGAGCTCAGATCCGACCGGCCCTCCAGCTCTAGGCGCCGGTCAGACTGACCCGACACTCGCCGGATAACCCGACTGTTGCAGCTCATACGCCTCCTTGACCTCTCGTGCGACCCATCTCTGGCTCTCTCCACCTTCTCATTTGGCCAAGGAGATTCTCCAAGCTTTCATAAGTCGAGATCCTCCCCTTTTCTTACATAGCAGCTAGGTCCAGTTGCTTGAAGGAGTGGAATTCTTAGTTGTCTGCTTGCTGTTGTTGTTCAAGGAATAAGAAGGCATTGATCCTATGAGATTCTAGCGTCAAAGGGGAAAAGAAGTCTAAGGAATGTTGAAGATGGTTGGATTGTGGCCTAGCTCTGGATGCCAAGTTACATGAGCTTGGATCTATGAGTCAATGGAAAGGTTTCTTGTTTTTTTTTTTTTTTTTAAAAAGAGAACAAGCAATAGTAGCAGCCGTCCCTTGGGAAAGTATGGAAAGCCTGGATGTCCAATCAAGAGATCATGGAGCTCAATCGGCCAAGAAAGTTTACTGTTCTCTAACTCTCCACCCGTCCAAGCAAGAGCAACCAGCTCAACACACACTATATGGAGAGAATTAGCTACAGATTTCAGCTACCAAACAAGGACGAGCAAAGAAAGAGAATGGTGGGTTGCTCCTACTCTCTTCCTTCCAGAAGTTAATGAAGCCCTTCGGTCACAATCAATCAAACGGTAAATATTTCCTTTTTATAAATGTATAAGGAATGATCATCTAATATTGTATACAATTTTATTTTAAACATCTATAATCTTGTTTATTTCCTCCATACATATGTTGATCTCAAACATTTGAGTCTTATTCATGTTCAATATATTGACTTCAAACATTCAATTCATGTTCATTTTCAGAGATTAGTATTGGATGATTATTATATTCATCAAAATATTGATAAGTCTATAACTGTGATAATTTCCTTGGCACATTTTTATACGAATGTGTGATATTGTACACTTTAATAAGGCTTGTTCTCATTAATTAAGTGCATACTAAATTGCTAGCATGTATAATCAAACTCGATGTATGTTTTATGTCATGGTTACCATAGATGCATTTTTTGGATCTTGATAGTGTAGGTATGTTCATTGCTTAACAAAGGGTAAGCTTTAAAACTTCTTTCATTGCTATTGCAAATATACTATTTTTTTTTATCTTGCATTCATATAAATACATGTTGAAGATAAAACAATAAATAACGACGACTTTTAAATGATTCTTTTCATACAATGAAAATCCTCTTATCTTAAATTATCTTGCTTTAAATTTAATGTTGCGATAACATGTGTAGTACTTCATTATTCATTGCATTTGTTATCATAATACTTGAACATGTAAAATTAATATAAGTTTATGATAAGTTTAACATCTTAAGCAACCCATAGCTTATGTTAATCTCTCTTATGTAATTGTTATGCTCATACACACTTGTTAATTTGTCTGTTTAATTATTTAAATTCTGACACCTCTTTCTCTCGTCGCCTTTTTTGCGAGGTACCGATGGAGTTGATTAGAAGATAGAGCCAAGGAGCTTCAGTCGCCCCGTTTCTTCTAAACGGGGTGCTACTACCGTAGTCACCGTTGACTAGCTCCGGTGACCAGGTAAGTTTCCTTAAAACTTAAAAGATAATAGGGTTTCTACATTTACCTATTGAGCTATTTCTTTCAGCCTTAAATTCTTGTAGCAACTCCTACATTTAGTCAATATTCTGTTTTCTTTTTTTTTTTACAAATTCAAAGACCCATCGACACAGCTTGTTTACATTCGTATGCATGTCCAAAGGGTTAGTAGAACATTGATTTTCAACCTTCAAACCTAGTAACATTAAGGACAATAACTAAGGACCTATATTTAGAAAACCTAGAGAAATTCTAGAAATTAGGATATGCGTCCATTTGACCTAAGACTTGAACAACTTGAACCTAGTGACACCTTAAACCTTAAAAAAAATTATATTTTCTTTTAATTATTAAACCAATTAATTGATCTAATTAAAATTAAATCCTTAATTGAGCAAATCAAATTTTAAACCCAAGTGACATCAAATTCAAACCCCTTAAGTTTAGTGATCTTCCCTGCTCTAGGGAAAATTATCACTAAAATTCAAACCCCTTAAGTTTAGTGATCTTCCCTGCTCTAGGGAAAATTATCACTAAAATTCAAACCCCTTAAGTTTAGTGATCTTCCCTGCTCTAGGGAAATTATCACTAAAATTCAAATCCCTTAAGTTTAGTGATCTTCCCTGCTCTAGGGAAAATTATCACTAAACTTCAAACCCTTCGAACCCCCTTAAGTTTAAACCTTAATCAAACTTTAAAACCTTCCTGAAATTTCAACAAATCACATTTAAATCCAAAACTATAAATAACCCTTCTAATTGACCAGATTTGAATCCTTAACACATCAAATTTAAAATCAACCAGATTTGACTTCGAACTTAAGAATATTCTAATAATCATTAAAATTAGACTTTTAATTAATATAATTAATTAATAATATTTTAAAATTCCAGAGAATTCCTAAACACTTGGGAATCTATTCTTAGGCCATTCATAACCTTTGGAATTGATTACAAGGAGTTTGGAACTCAATTAGATTCAAAACATCAAAACCTCTCTAATTAAGACAATTAAATAATTCCAATAAATGATTAAAACTTTGAAAATTCATGACTAATTCAAACAAACTCTAAATCAATCAAACTTAAAGGCATCCAACTCATCTTAAGGTCTAATATTTTAATAAAATACAAACTCTTCAGACACATTCTTAATCTAAAATTCAAACTTTAACCCCTTGATTAAAATCATTAAATGATTCGAATAATTTTAGAATATTAAATATTTGATTTAAAATCCAGAAAATTTCCATCTAACTTCAAAACTGGCAATCAATCTTAAAATCAATTTTAAATCATTAAGACTTAAACTTTAACCAAAATCTTCCCTTGAGCCTTTCAACAAACCAGAACATTAAAACAACTTTAACCAATTACCCGATTTAGGATATATCCAAACCACACAGCCTGCTACACACACCTAGATTGACCTATTAGGACACAGACTCTAGCTTTAGGTTAGGTCGGTGTTCCTTTCTGTTTTTAAGATAGATTGATATGCATACAAAATGAGAGTGGCATCCTAGGTTAGATAACATAGACATAGGCTCACTGTCCACAGACCTGTGCACTTCCTGTTTGTCAGCCTAGGATTAGGTCCCTGGCCCCTTGGCCTACGAGGTCCCCTTGAATGAGGTAACCCATGGTTGCTAACAAGGATCCTCTGGTCGGCACTCGACTAAGTAGGCTAAGGATACTGACGAACCCGGGACGATGGAAAACCATGGGATCTTGACCGGGGACGTCATACCCACTTGGTAGGTTAGTCTTCACCCTTACCTCCTGGGCATTCTCTCGATTTGGTGATCGAGAATATAAGTCCCAACATTCTAATAAAATCAACCATTCAAACTTAAATCATTTTCAATCAAATTCAAGCCCAACACTTAGGATAGGCTGAGGTGTTTCTGAAGTAATTCATAATCTCAAAACACCTCTTACCCTTCTTCCTTTGATTCCAAAAATAAGTGTTCAGACTTGATCCAATCCCGATTGAAAATTCTAACCTTTTTCTTCCTTTGATATCGATCTTTGAAAATCCAAAATGAAACTTATACCGCTATTTTAATCGAGAGTTTTCGTAGGGAAATTTCAATTTCTCCTACGATGTAATTAACTACGAGGGCTTGTGCTCGTAGGAGATTTAGAAACCTAGATCTAATTTTCAAAAAAAAAATCTTTCAAAAATCTTTAATTAATTATTTTTGGGAAATTTAAAATACAACGATCATTATCGTCATTTTCAAACGATCGATAATGATTGATATTTCCTTTCTTTGGAAAGGTATATTAATTATTATCGTAGTTTTGATTATGAAATTAATGATTTTTGGATTTGATTTCAAATTTTGATTTTGAAATTTGAACCAATTAGTGAATGATACTTTCTCTATTTGAGATAATATATATCGTTCCTAATTTTGTGTTAAATTTCAAAACTAAAATTCAAAATTTAATCTTCCCAAAGATAATTAAATATTTTCAAAACTATACATACTTCGAGGTAAATTTTTTTTTTAATCAAAACAAAAACATAAAAAAAAAAAAAAAAACATGGAAGAAAATCCCAAGGGTAAATTAGTCCGCTTATAACCCTCAATCCGTAAACGATAAGGCCAGTCTCACCTCCGGTTTTATTCCCTCAGCTCCATGGCAATCCTCTCCCTAAGCCTACAGAAGCCTACCCCCCGCTTACCCAACCACTGCCGCTTCCGCCGGCGAGTTGCTTCCCCATCCAACCAAAGCCTCCGCCCCATCTCCGCCATACCCAGGATCCCCTCAGCCCCGCCAACGAAGCCTCCGGGAGAGCTCTACCAGCCTTTCCGCCCTCCTCCGTCCCCTCTCCCTGCCAAGTACCGCTCCCTCGGCCCCGCAGAACGCCTCGAGATCCTCCGCAATCGCCTCGGTCTCTGGCATGAGTACGCACCCCTCATCTCCTCCCTCTCCCGTGACGGATTTACCCCTCCCTCCATCGAGGAGATCACTGGAATCACTGGCGTGGAGCAGAATCGCTTTGCTGTCGCTTCCCAAGTGCGGGAGTCTCTCCTCTTGCCCGCCTTCCCAACCGACATACTAACCTTCTTTGACGCTTCCTCAGGCGCCGATCTCCTCTACGAGCTCCGCCTCCTGAATGCCGCACAGCGTGCGGCCGCTGCTTGCCATGTGGTCCACCATCGCCTCGACCCCAAGGCTGCTCAGGAGCTCGCACGAGCCATTAAGGATTTTTCTCGCCGCCGGGGTGAAGAGGGATGGAAGTGCTTCTCTGCTGCTTCCCCTGGAGATTGCCTGGCTTACTCGGACTTTAGGCTGAGCCGGGAGGCAATAACGGACGAGGATCGCGTGGCAGCTCTGGAGAAGGCGTTGGAGGAGGCTGAATCGGACAGTGCGAGGAGGAGGATTACGGAGGAGCTGGAGAAGCGGAGGAAGGGGGAGCCTACGGAGGAGGAGATGGAGAAGGCAGCGTCGTCGATTGTGCCGGTGGTGAGGCTGAGGTACGGGGAAGTTGCTGAGGCTTCATCGGTGGTGCTACTACCGGTCTGTCGAGCGGAAGAAGGGGGGGAGGAAGTGGAGGCTGCACCAGCGTTGTGTAAATTGGAAGGTGCGATGGGGGTGGTTAATGCGGAGAGGAGATGGGGGAGGTGGGTTGTGCTTCCCGGATGGGGACCGGCAGCAGAGGTGGGGAAGAAGGGAGGGGTGGCGGTGGAGTTTCTGGATGGGAGAGTGTTGCCGTGGAGGAAAAATAGATGGGAGAAGGAGGAGGCGGTGTTGTTGGTTGTGGATAGGAAGAGGAATGAGGTGGAGAAGGAGGTGGATGAGTTATATTTGGTTAGAGATTGGAAGAAAGAGAATGGGTTGACGGTGGAGAGAGGGAAGAAGCTTTTGGAAATGGGGAGGAAGACAGAGGCGCTTGGGGCGGTGGTGCTGGTGGTGAGGCCGCCTAAAGAGGAGGAGGACGGCCAGTTAAACGACGACGACTGGGAGTGAACGAGTACCTGCTAGCTACTAATTCGGGTATTTCTCACAGAATGTTCGTTGGGAAGAAGATAAAAACTCATATGGCGTAGAATAAAACTTTTTTTTTTAGTAGTTCTTATGAAAAAATTGGGTAAAGTTCTTATGAAAAAATTGGGTAAAGTTCTTATGAAAAATAAACTTGAGATTTTTGAGCAATCCCTTTAAGGCTAGAAGTTGCATTTGATACAGTTTGTTGTGAGCTTTGTGACACTGCCTGGCAATTCAAAAAATGAAAATGCTTAATTTTGTTCAGTTCATAAGAAGTTGAACATGGATTGCATAATAAACAAACCCTATAAAAACTTGATTGTTCGACAGTGTTATTTTTCTCCAGAAAATATTCTGAAAATAGTAAACAAGAAACATTCTCACATAAAAGAATTGAAACATGATCTTAACTATTTGCATTACATGCTGCAAATAGTTAATTAGATCTCGTTCTGTTATCTTCTTGGCAGAAATCACCTAAGCAGCAAAGTATTGATTAAGGGCTAGTTAGGCTATTTGTCGTCATGTGTACCATGAGTTACAATTAAAGTGGCTTAAGAATTGTGAGCCTTAGGAGGACCCTAACAAGACCGAAAGACTCATCTCTATAGACTCAATCGACATGAGCCATCCATCGGAAGAGCCTGTCCTTCTCGACTTGCCCTGAAATACTCCGCAAAGATATCTTGCCCCGAACTGAAAGTTGGGCCAATTGCATAAAACACTCATCAAACCTACCATGAACACTCCAAATCAAAGGTTTAGGATTTTATGGAACTAATAATAATGTTTTTATTAGATTTTTAGTTTATAAGGAGCTGTGATATTTTTAATTTGGTTGCTCATAGCATAAAATTCTCTCTATCGAAGCCCACATATACTCCACAGGGATCTTTCTTCGAACCGAAAGTTGGGCCAAAGGGAAGAAGTCTGCAAACCAAAGATCCAATCACTAACAAATACCTATATCAATGATTTTGGATGTTACAAAACTAATTGTGTTTTTATAGGCTTTGAATTAGCTGTCAAGGATATATGTTATTTTTAATTTGATTGTTCACAACAAAAAAATATCTTTATATATTAGGATTTTGACTATGATATTGTAGAGTGTTGGTAATCAAGGCCTTTAAATGTTATGAAGGATGTGTGTGAATATTTAAGAGTGTTTAGAATAGGCTGGATGGATTTTGTGGTTGAACGAAGCTAGACTCAAAACTATGTAAAAGAGATGAAAATTATTCTTAAAATGAGGAATAAGGGTAAGAAAATATAACTAAGGAGTCACTAAAGCTCTAGAGATAAAACCACGAAACTTCAACAAAGAGTACAATAGCTATCAAGATTTTTCATATTAAATTTACATAAATAAAAATAAATTCTATTCAATGAATCAAAAACCACAAATCAAAGTCGTATTTATAGGCATTTTTCAAGTCTAAACAACTTTGGAAAGTCTTATGTGCCAATAAAATCTTATTCCATGGATTAATGACTTATCCTAATACAAAGAAAAGAAAAAAGTAGAAATAAAATAAGGTTTAAATCTTTCAAATGCATAAAAATTTGAATTGGCCACATGAAGCAAGTAGAGTTGTCTTAAAATCAAGTAATTTATGAATATTTTTATCTTCTTAACTAGTATAGCCGGCATATTCATCAAGAAGTCTTAAATTAAATTTATTTATCATTCTTCCATGATTTTAGGAGGATAATGAGACATCCATAGGCTTGCATAAAGATTTGTGGGATGAATGACCCAAATCTTAATGCAAAGCCTTCGTTTGTGATTTTACCCTTAACCTTTGTCTTAGTGTTTTATTAAGGGGTAATTCAATGATTTTACCTAGCTATAGTGCCTTTCATAATATTACAAAGGTTTCATGCTCATTATTGACCTAAAGGGGCACTACCTCTAATTTAGCACAATTTGGAGTATAGAGGAGAGCAATTAGGATTCTCTTTTATCACAATCAGTGGTATGGACACCAATGGTTTAGCCCTTGATGGTTTCTTGTTTTGGCCGTTAGAAGACTCCAAATTATGTTAGAGATGATGGGTAAGTCTTGAGAAGAGTTTAAATGAGGTGGTGTTCAAGTTCCATGCAAAGAGAAGGTGATATGCATGGGTGTCAATTTTGGCCAAATTATGGCAAGTAGGGTTTAGGCTTATAGGGCTTCAATTGGTAGTACTTTTAGGACTTGAAAAAACTTTGATAAAAGAGGAGTATTTTTTTATTTTTATTTTTATCAAATTCCCATGATTTTCTATGGGTCAAATGGGGGCTATATTCCAACTATGTTAGTTCACTTAATTTAGGATGACATATTTAGAAAGGGTTTTGGATTCAATTTTGTGGGAAGAATACTAGAAAAATGATATGACATTGTGAGGGGGTAATAGTAGAACAGTTCTAAAGTAATAATAATAATAATAATAATAATAAGTAAAAATAAGATTGATTTTGTACTCATCAGAGAAGCAAGGTTGAAGATATCACCAAATCTATTCATATAAGGGCTAACCACCACTCCTCTTTTTTGGGTGAAATTTTAATTTCTTAAACACACACCCAAAAAAAAAAAAAGCTTTTCTTCTTCATTTTATAATGTTTTAATAGTTACAACATTAAAGTTTGAAATGGGTATAAAATAAAGAAAAAAGAGAGTGAGGGTCCGACCAGTTTTGTGTTGGAGAGAGAGTATAACTACTTATAATTATCCCCATCATCCTAACTTGGCTGGCCAACAAATCATGGGCCAATATTTAATCTTAGTTTATTCATTCAATTAAACATATGCACTTAAAACATTAACCATTCCCTCCAAGTTTTCAAAATACAAAATTCAAAATTTTTTAATTTCAAATTTTAAAAGATTTGAAATTTTCACTTTTACTTTCTAATTATTACTCCAACTCAAAATCATCATGTCATAGTCGCTTATAACACTTAACCCATTCTTAAAAATAACTTAATAGTTTTTCTTCTAGTCATTAGTTTTTACATTCTCTCAGCATCCTTCTCCCTTTAGGCTCTAGTCATTGGTCTATCTATTTATAGATGGATATCCAATGCTACATTAATTCCACAGGGCCTCAAAAACTCTTCTTTGAAAGTTGAAGTTATGGTAAATCTCCATAAGCTATAGTGCTGCTTCACCAAGTTAGCTATGATAATTTAATGTCCTTTGTAGGTGGTTTATTCTTCAACCTCACAAGAACTTAGGCTATTCCTCTTAATTTTTTGGTACCTCATCTGTAGTGATATGATCAACCTTAAAGAAATAATGTTGGGTTGTCACTTGCAAGTAATGGTTTTGACACAATTGGGGATTTTCTAACATCTTTATATGATATCAAATCCTCTACATAAAAATGGATGATAAATGTCTTTTAACAATTCAATAACATATGCATTTGGGCCAAGTTTTCTAATATTTTTAAGTGGTCCACATGCCCAAGCTTATAATTTTATATAGGGACATCTCTTAGGTTGGATCATAATCAATATATGATCTCCAATTTTGTATTCTTTAAAAATTTCATTTTTTATTTGTTGCATCTGCATATTTTATATTATTCACTTCTAATTATTGCCTAACATTATCGTTAAGGATTTAATTTTTTTAATAAAGGTGAATGTGATGGCATGTTAGCAAGATCAATTCGTTTTTTAGATTATAACCATAGATTATTTCCACAGTAAGACACAATCTAACAATACTCGATTGAAGCATTAAATTATTGGTTTGTTGATGTTTAGGCTATATGTCTAATTTAGGATTGTAGGGCGGTGTAGAGAGTAATTTGCTTGGAGATATTGGGGTTACTTTTTGAACGGGATTAAATGGACAAATTTTGAAAGTTATATCATTGAATTATAATAGATAAGTATTCTCTCTTTCAAAATATATAATACTTCAATCAAATCTTCAGGTACTCCCTAAAAGTACATGTTCTATTTGATGTACATCACATCATATATGACTTTCAAAGCTATCTATCTTAACAGGTTTTAGGTATCTAAATGTAAAGGGTAATAAGGTTTGATTTACCCAACTCATAGTGAATGACTTTGGATTGGGTTCTGCTTTGAGGTTGGCTCTTAAAAGTGTGTGTATTGACACAACTACCCTCATAAATAACCAATTTGAATTTATTAACCTTATAAACAACAAATATTGAAAAAATATTTATGCTCAATTCTTTAATCACACTATGACACACCTCTTGGTATTGACTTGGTCTTTAATAGGCTAAATTATGTCTTCATCAAATAAAGAGATTTCATCATAGATCTCTTCTACATCTTCCTCCTTTCCTTCATCCTCCTTTTCATCTTAAAGCATATTTTTTTCTTTACATGAATTTTTCATGTGCCCCTTTTAGTGGTATTTAATGCAAATAACCTTGTTAGTGCTCTTAGAATAGGGTTCATTTGTTGTATTTTTTTATAGGACTAAAAGATGAAAGCCTAAGTATAGTAGGTGACCTTTAGGAATGAAATGGAAAGGTAGAGTATATGAATATTTGACCTCTTGATTTAAATTTAGATGGGGATTTTTTATGCTTTTTAAGGAGTGAAGCATAATGAAAAGTGTCTCTAGGATTTAGGGATATTAAAGCTCTCTCTTATTTTTGTTGTCACTCCTAACACCAATTATGAATTTATTACCTACTTGTTAATCTTAATTAGTACAATTGTCGTAGCCATAAGGTCCTCAAATGAGTTTATGTAGTATATTACCAACATGTTCCCTTGCCTTAAAGTCATCAATTGTTCATGTGGGGTTTATTTTTAAAATGATTTATAGGGCAGTATTTAGCCCTCAACATTTCCTTCACCTTTACTAAGGTCATGAAGAATTTACCTAATATTGTATCTTTTAATAAGGAGTTATTCCAATAGATTTTGGCATGGATTATCAATTTTATCTTAGCAAAGGTATTTCTTTGACAGAAATCTATTTGACATCAATTAAAGAATCTATCCATTTGGGTAAGATAGTCTAAAATCTTATCTTAGGGTCATACACACCTTCATATGTTAGGGCTTCTACCTTGACTTTCTTTTTGGTTTCATTCACAAGGTCATGAATCTTATGACGACCATTCTTATTATGGTTCCTAAATGATCTCTCCTAGGGGGATAGTCAATCCTAGGGTTTTCTTCAAACACGTCTCCTATAAGCATAGTTGCAAATAGTTTTTAGTAGGTTGTTAGATAGGCAACCTAGTGTTCAAGGATTGCATGTGGGTAGTAAAACTCATGATTATCTCTTTTAATTTTTAGAACTTATTAATATATTTCTATGACAATCTCATGTACCCATCTAAAAAAATTTTCACTTGATTAATGCAAGTAGATTTTTGTGACATGGTGTATGTAAAGTGGTTACACTATTGATGCAATATGACAAATTATTTTTGATGAAATATGCTATGAATGGTTTTTGTAAAAAAATAAAAATATACTTAAAATGATGTTTTGAAAATTTTAAAAAATTCAATCTAATGTAAGGAGCAATTAAATTCATTAATATAGATTTACTTAAAATAATTTAACGAAACCTAGGTTTTCAACATACATATATACTATTAATTATAGCATGGGTAAAAATGTTAATTTTGCAGGTGGATTCATGCCTATATAATATGATTTTACTCCAACAACATAAAGGACTTAAATGGTAATTGGTTAGCACATGAAATTTAACACAACTAGTTAACATATTAATAGTAGTTTATAGGATTGACTAAGACATGCAAAGTGCCTCAAGTTTTGCAATAGAAATTTTAATTATTATAAAAAGGGTAAACAAACGTCCAAAGTATAAGAAATAAACTTTTAATGGACTCCAATTCACCAATTACAAGTAATATTCCAAGAATTCAATCCTCTTGGTAGTGAAGTCTCCAAAGCTTCTCTATAACCTAAGCTTTGATAACAAAAATGATGGTGTAGCTACTAAAGGTTTAGCCCTGATGGTTGGTGTTTTGGCCTTGGGAGGGTTCCAAATAATGTTAGATGATGGGTAGGTCTTAGAAATTGTTGGAATAGAGTGGTGTTGAAGTTTCATAAAATAAGAAGGTGATATGCACATGTGCTAGTTTTTTGGCCACTAATAAGTGGGGTTTAAGGATTTAGATCTTCAATTGGTCAGCATCCTAGAACATTGAATTACTTAGTGATAGAAGATGAGAGTCTTAAGAAGAATTATTATTTCATTAAATTCCAATGAGTTTTGATAGGCCAAATGAGGGATTGAATCTAGCTTGGTCATATATAGCTTAGTTTTGGCCAATAGCTTTAAGAAGAGTTTTTCATGAAATTTTATGGGGAGAATGCTACGAAAATGAGTATGGGATGATAAAGTGTAATAGCATAATAGTTATATGATAATAAAATAATTGTTTTAAAAGAAAAGTTAGGATATACTTGTTACTCATCAAAGAGTACGGTTAAAGTGATTGTCAAACCTTTCCATGTGAGGATCAACCACCAAATCTTATCTTCATGGATGAAAATCTAAGTTTTCAAAAATAAACAACCTTTTATTATTCATTTCATAATGCTTAAATAAGTACATTAGTATATTTTGAGTATTGCATATACTTAATAAGTGAAAGTGTTAATAAGGCATGAATCATCAGGAACAAGATATTACCAATGGGGAAAGTTCTAGTTAGGCTTTGCCAATACATAATATAGTGAGAATCACAGGTTTAGATTATGTGCCACAATTTGCTAGTTTAGTGGATTAGTTGATTGAAAGTTCGATGGTACACCAAGAAGAGGGGGGGGGGGAGAGAGAGAGAGAGAGAGAGAGAGAGAGAGAGAGAGAGAGAGAGAGTTGGAGTGAGTTTTTTACTTCAAAATTTTAACTAAATACTAACAAAATAATATGGAGTTAAAATTAAATTTGGATAATAATAATAAAGCTATTAAAGCAAAAAAACAATACTAAAAGAGATTTTATTTTTTATTTTTTATTTTTATTTTTGGAGCAATAGAATTTATAACAATTAATTTAAGGTAAATATTCATACTAATATTCAAAACTTGCGAAAGATTACAATCCCCAAATGATCAAACCACATATCATGGAATATAAATATTGCATGAAAGAAAATGAAGAAAAAAAAAAAAGAAAAAGCAAACCATAAATTTTATGGTGGTTTGGTTGAACTTAACTTACGTCCACTCCCCAAAGGTCCTCCTTATTGGGAATTCCACTTAAAAATAATGGAAGGTGGAGAAACCCTTCTTTATTCTGAGGTGGAGAATGAATATCAAAAAGCTCTTCCTCCTGAAAAGCCAAAACCCTCGTTCTACTCCTCATAGTGACAAAGATGATGCTCCTACTCCTCGCAATGATGAAGATGATGCTCCACTGGCCTCCTTGATATGTTACAAATCTTTTTTAAAAAACTTCTTTCTTAGAGCTCCTCTCCAAGAGCTCCAAAAACACAACACGGAGGACTTAAGTTATAGACCAACAAGGACAACTACGTGACTCCCTCAAACACCCTTTGACGCCTTGGAGGATAAGCTCTCAACCTTTCCTTTTCTCTCTCCCAAGTGGATTGGACATGCTCACAAACAAGGAGACACCTCTCCCTCTCTCCAAAGCTCCCTCTCTCACAAGAAAAAACATTGCAACCTACCCATTGGCATTTCATCTCATTGTACAAAAAAGATTAAGTTGGGCTACTTAAATCAAACCATATTTTTTAGTTTTGTTATTATATTCATATAATATGAAGTGTGTATCATACATTTGGATTAGTTAAACAAATGTTGACCAATACACTTAGAAACGTAAAAAGGGAGCAACATTGGTGACTCAAGCGACAGTCAGCGGGTGTGTATGTAACTTAAATGGTCAAATAACCTCTAATAGCCAAACAATTTATGCCATTGCGACCGGAGCATCAAATTTACCTAAGAGTGAGCCACTCTAAGTTAAATCGGACAAAAACTGTCAAAATTAAATACCGACACCCAAAAAGAATGCGCGGCACTGCCCAAACGATGTCCGTTGTGAAATAAGCACCATCGTAGCTTTCAAAACATATAAGTCATCTAAAATGAGTGTTGTTTTGCCTAACGGAATTCACACGAGAAAATTGGCATGAATCCTGATATGACGGCGCATCCAAACCAAGGCCAAAATTAAATTTCTATATTATTATTATTATTATTATTATTATTATTATTATTATTATTATTATTATTAATTATTTAAAAATCAGAAAATGTTTGCATCATGTAGTTCAGCACGGACGCTGTCCGCCTCCCGTGATCCCTGCTCAAATCCTACGATCGACTGGTCAAAATGAAGCTCTGCCTTATCGTTAAAATGAGATCAAAGGGGGATTTCATTCAAATTTGTTTTTCCACGCTCGATTCCTTCGATCCCACACACAGCTTGTCTGATTCCACATCCTAAGTTTCTGATAATCCCTCAGCTTAATCTCATCAATCATACCTTCCCCTTTTTCATTGCAGACCCCAACGTCCAAGCCCATAATTTGAACCCATCAACATCCATTCCACACAGCTGCAGCTGTCAAGCACCTCTTGCAATCATCCAATCGTCACCGAAATCTTGATCCAAGCTTTCTTCCTCCTCAACCTGAACCCTCCCTGCTCGACGTCTACTCCAACCAAGATCGATAAACCACCAAACCCATCTGAATATAGGCCGGATCAAACCCCCCAACACTCAAACCCACAGCCTCGATCCTTCATTCCTCCTAAGTATCCCGTCTCTACCCGTTCTATCCCAACAACCCTATTCCACTCAAGATTCCACACAAAGTCCACAGTTCCCACTCCAATCCACCAAAAAGTTCCCCTCTCACATAAGTCCTCCACTATAATATCCACTAAACTTTGCAACAGAGAGCCCATCTCTCTCTCTCTCTCTCTCTCTCTCTCTCTCTCTCTCTCTCTCTCTCTCTCTATATATATATATATATAAAGAAAAAAATAAAAAATAATTAAGAAAGAATGGAAAGAAAAGAATAAAGAAAAATTATTACACGTGCTCATCGTTGTCGTCGCCCAGACACCCCCGTCGTCACTCGTCGCTGAGGTATAATGTTCATTAAACTAAAAAAACCACAAAACCCTATTTTCGACTCCCGCGTCGCAATGAACAGACCACCTATGCACAGTTTTCTTAGTGTTGTGGGAGAGAGTTTAGTGCGGTGCTTGTGGTGAGACGGGTGAGCCTTATGCACATTTTTTAGCATGGAGGGATAAAAATCAAAGTACTCGTATGTGCTTTCAGGCTGGCAGAGAAAAAACTATAAGTTTTTTGTATAGATACCGCTGCAGCCTATGCAATACTTTCTAAGCATTGTACGGTAGATAACCTTGGCTGCGGTGTCTCCTGACACCGATCATACATGTCTTTCTTGACATGGTGGGCAGGCTTAGACTCTAAAAAATTCTCGAAATGACGGAGATGCTAGGAGGTTACCAAAATTTGAATTGAAAATTGATCAGGACTTGAACAAATCATATGGAACCAAACCTGCAAACTAATAAACAGGGAACCATACATTAAATTGATAAATCCATAATCACTTGAAACTATAAAAACCAAGTAATAATTTGGATCATTCAAATGAACGTCAATAAGAAAATAAGGGATTTGTGATTTGCATTTAACTGCTATATGCTATGAATTTTCCACTGAGTGGCAACCTCTTGGACATAAATTATTATCAGATAACTTTCTATTCATAAGAAAAAAATTAGTAAGAATGAAGCCTTTTAATAATCTCCACCAAAAGAGATCCACTTTTGGTTTCAACTAAATCTTCTTCATCCAAAGCCATAAGTTGTCCTCACCATCATCTTCCAAAGAGCCTTAAAAAGCCATTGTAGCAACAAATTTACTAGATACCTTTGATACGAGCTCTATATGATCCGAAGAAAGACTAGAAGAAATTTCAATATGTTGAATAAGCTTAACCAATTCATCACCAAACAATTTCTTCAGTTCAATACTATTGCAGTGGCCATTCGAAATAATACAATACAATGTGCAATCCATATATTCCAAATCAGCAAGAAAAGTAGGCCATTGATCAATCCTTTTTCAAGAATCCATACATCTTTTAATATTTTAACGTATACACCTATAGCAATTTTCCCCCTAACAATTGGCTCCATAAACTTTGCACCATGCATAAGGATTTTTCATGAAGTATAGCACCCTTTCTTCATATTAGAATTCCACATATCTTCCACATATTTGGCAATCAAATTTTTATTGAGTATAGAGCTTGGATTATCAATAAAATTCCACGCCAACCTTGCACGTTAAGGAATGATAAAAGCCACTGTTAAGTTAATTCCATGACCTCTACTATTCCTATTTTTACAAATAACCTCCAAAGAAACATAGTGCATACTGTAATAGCTCGTTTCTTTGATTTCCTTCTGGGATCGTTCGGGACGATGTTGAGATCGTCCAGAACGATCAGGAACAGCTAATTTTTGGGTGGATCGTCCGGGCCGATTTTGGATCGTCCTGGGACGATCAGTTCATGGCACAAGTCAGTGAGCAAGGGTTTTTATCGTCCAAGGAAAATTGATCATCGTCCTGAGAAATCGTCCTGGACGATTGAAATTTGTTCAGATCATCCTGGACGATGTGGCGATCGGCCGGGCCGATCAGGTCAGTTTTATAAGAAAATCTACTCGTTTTGAGGAGAGAGAAAATTATTTTTATAAAACAAATATCTGAGGAGAGAGAAGGAGAAGGAAAGCAAAGGAAAAGCTTGGTTTCGGAGACCGCGGAGCGCTTTTCGTCCGTCGCCGCTGTTGAGTAAAGTGTTTATCTCGTGGTAAGGACTCTGAATCCTATTTCTATTTTTGAAGATGTTGAGTTTTGGTCGTTTTGTGCACAGTTTTGTGTTTTTATTACCGATAAACGCGCCGCATTTGTATTGACGAATCTTTCACCGCACAACTTTTGATATGTTATTGATATGATTATTCTACACGTTTTAAGTATTTTCTGTAACGATTCTACCGGTTATTTTGTGATCTTTGCGATTTTGATCGAATAGATAAAAATCAAGATGTTGATTGCTGTTGCTTCAGTAGAATAGAAGTCTTATATTGTTGTCGTGCACGTTCTGTATTAATTTGATAAATTGTGATTTTTAGGAATTTCTCTGTAAATTCCGTATACTGTCGTTATGCCGCTGGATTTTCGTACGATTTCCGATTTTCTGAATTTGATGATTTGAACTGTATGCATACGAATATGAATATATGATTATTGATACTGAAAGATAAGTGAAGCCTGGTTGAACTGTTGGTTGGTGATTGATTGACCTGTACAGGATGGTGGGCCGACGGGCTTTCCTTTAAACTATTGATCATTGATATATTGATTGGGAGGCATAAGGAGTTTCTTATGCCGACGGGCTCAGAGTGACGACTCTTATTGAACCAACATATGGATTTCTACAACAGCACTATTGATTATTGAATAGCCAGTGATTGAACTTGTTCAGTAAGACTATTGAATTAAAATGCATGTGTTCGGCATTGACTCGTGTTGGATTTATTGCTTATTTGATTTGGATTTACTGACGGATTTACGGACTTACTGCTATCGTACGATTTCATTGATACCTTCATTCTGTCACTGTGCATTGCTACTGTTATAGAATACGGACATTGATACTATTGCTGCTGCATTGTATTGAATTGCTACATTTGATTCATTGCTAGTATAGACGGGACTGTATTGTTTTGATTGATTCGATTTGATACGATTGATTTGACCGATCGCTGATTCTTTCTATTGTTATTGATTCTTCTACCACTGTATTGATTACTGATTTGATTTCCGCTGCATTGATTCACTAATCATGTGTAATTGACTGTTATTGTTTCGACTGATTGACATGCATATTGTTTCCAGTATTGTGCTTTGATTTCGGTTGTAGGTATTAGGTGACCTGCTGGGCTTTTTGAAGCTCATTATATGTGGTTAATATTTTCAGGTCAGGGCAAGGGAGCAGGTGATTGAGGTTGATCAGGATCTCCAGGTTTCTGTTCATTTTGATTGTAGTGATTCTTTTGTACTCAGGACAGGATAGATTTCAGTTCATGTGTTTTTGGTGTAGTTCTTGAGTATTCTATATGATCTTTTGAGATATGAATAGTATCGTTTATTGATGTTTTAAATGTTATAGAATTTTGCTAGACCGTTTGAATTTGATTGTTATAGATAGCTCTGGTAAATTGTTGATGGTTTGATTGAAATTCTTTCCAAGTTAGATCTTGGGGCGTCACACATACCTTGCATCCCATTTTGTTTGTGCCAAATGAAATTCTTGCACAATTTGTCAAACTCATTTAGAGTTCCAAATGAGTACATAAAAACATGGGAAGGGAAAAAAAGCTGTCTTGATAAGCACCAATCTGCCAGCCAAAGAAATATATCTATTTCCCCACATGCTCATCTTATTCAAAGCCTTCTCCAATAAAATTTGAAAACTGCCACAATAAACCTTTTTAGTGCAATCTTAACACCAAGATAATTGAATTGTCTTACACACTTGAATCCTAGCATCCGAGAAAATAATTTTTTCTTCTTCTTGTTAATCGCCTTGCTAAAAAAATAATGGTTTTATCTAAATTTAACTTAATCCCAGACCAACCACAATTATTTTTTATAATTTCCTTCACCATCTTAACAAATATTTTCTTAGCTTTAGAAAGTAACAAAAATTTGTTTGCATATAACAAATGAGAAATCATGTGTACATGAGGAGCAATTTTAATTCCAAGACCACCACCTGTTTGATAGAATGCATTTGAAAGTAATTGAGAGCACAAAATAAATAAATAGGTAGGCAAAGGACAACATTGTCTAAATCCACTCCTTACATCAATCCAATTAGAATTAGAACCATCAACCATAACTGAGAACCTTGGATTTGTCGCACACTCCATTATGAGATTAGCAAATTGTTTCAAAAATCTGAGATACCCGAAAACTTGATATAAAGTAGACCAAGCCATGATATTATACACTTGCTCCATATCAATTTTAATAGCTAATGACCCTTTTTTAGATTTAGAAAATTTGAATTTATGGAATAGTTCAGGAGAAAGTAAAATATGATCTGACAAAGAAAGACCTTTAACAAAAGCCACTTGATCTTCAGTTATAATCTTAGGAAGAAAAAACTAACATCCTGTTCAATAACATTTTAGTCACAATCTTGTATATAGTCATACAAAGGCTAATGTGCCTATAGTTAGAAGGAATCAAAGTATTTTAAACTTTAGGAATAAGGGAAATAATAGTATCTTTCCAACATTTTCATATTTTACCAGAAGAGAAAAATTTGTTGATAGCCTTCCAAACTTCTTCCTCAATAATACTCCAGTAAGTTTTAAGAAAAGAATAAGTGATGCCATTATTCCCTAGTGATTTGAATTTTCTGAAATTCGTAACCACATGAACCAATTCCTCCTTTAGAAACATAAACTTCCAATAAAGATCTATCATCATCATCAAGCACTTTCAATGGAGGAGGCCATCCTTGATAAATACCGCCTATAATCCTCCATTTATCCTTGAAGAAATTAAAAAAAAAAAAAAAATCCTTCAATTTCATCTTGATTTTAAACCACTTTACCATTGCAATCTTTAATATGGGTGATCTAATTTCCAATCCTCCTAGAGCTAGCAAACACATGAAAAAACTTGGAATTAATATCTCCCTCCTCCATACAATTAACTTTTACCCTTTTCCTCCACCACATATTCAAACGAGCTAATGTAGCATTCAATTCATTTACTTTTTCTCTAAGTAAGAACAATTTATCTTCAGACATCACATTAGACGAAGATTCCTCCATTTGTAATTCCAAAATATCCCTTTTAAGACATTTTTTCAACTTCAAAAGATCCTTGAGTTTAGCTCTACTCCAAAAAAATAAAGCTCTCAAAGACTTTCTAAGTTTCAAGTTGAGAATTTAAGCATCATCACCAAAAAACCTTTTTCTTCATAGATTTCATAACAAATGTCACAGAAGCATGAAAAGAAGCCCATACATCTTCAAATTTTATAATATTCTTCTAGTGGAACATATAATGCATAATCTTCAACACAATTGGATAGTGATCTGAAGCAACTCTAGGCAAATGCCTCAACATAACAAGTTAAAATTCAATAATAGCAATGGAGTTTAACAAGCATCTATCCAATCTCTCCATAATAGGAGCACCCCCTCTCCTTATTATTAGAACAAGTGAACTTTGGGCCTACAAAATCAACATCATGATAATCATCACTTCATTTCCTGAGGACCTTAAAAAAACAAACCTTTTCCCTCTTCTCTTATCCTCTTTAGATAGTAAACAATTGAAATCACCTCCCACCATCGAAGGAATATCTTTAGAAGAATATACATCAAGTTTATTCCAGAGATTCCTCCTATTATAAATATCATGGCTCCCATAAATAGTAGCAATCAACCAACTTCCTTTATTAAAAATTTTAACCTCCCCAATAATAAATTGAAAATCAGCTTAAATCGACAAAAAAGATGCAATATTTGTTGTCCAAATAACCAAAAATACCTTATGAAAACCCATCCAAAGGGAACAAACAAAAATCCCAATCCACACCAATGAATTTAAAACACTCTAGTATACTAAAAGAGGATAAATTAGTTTCCACTAATCCAACAAAAAACACATCAAACTCCTTCACAAATTATTTTAAATAGTGAGAACCTTCCTTTTTTTTGTCCACTCTACAGTTCCAAAATGCTATAGATGACATGTTTAAGAAGAAGGAAAAAGATCACCACTCCTTCCTTTATTCAAAAAATCAATTTTTTTATTTCGAGGAAGGATTTTAACTGGCCCTAAAGCCTTAAGCTCATTAGTCAATCTTTGTTTACAAGTTTTAGAATTTACTATAGGATTAGAATCCACCATACTACCATAAACAACAACTTCAGAATGTACTCAAGAATTATTCACAATAATAAGAGAGGCTTCAGATACTACAATGGATTTATCTTTCAGAGGCTCAGCACCCTCTAACTCATCCATAATTCCATTTAGAGCATCAAACTTATTATTAGTAGTAGGAATTTAAGATGAAACAAGGTTAATATTCATACCCAAATTCTCCTTCAAAGAAGTTTGAGGCTGATCATCCAAATTAAGCTTGGAATTTTCCAGAAAACTGTCAGTAACCGCATCAATAACTTCCACCATCGAGTCTAATTGAAGCTCCCTTAGATTTTCATTTAATGCATCAGATCTGATTAGATTAATGTTCTCAGAATTAGTCTTCACAACAGTAACTTAACCAGTTATTTTCCCAGAAAATATCGAACCAATATTTTTCAACTTTTTAGCATTTACTTCTCCACTAACTAACTTTTTATACCTCAATTTAGCAACAAGAGTTTTCTAAACTTTACCTTAAAAGGTTTAAATGATGATCTCTTGAAATTATTCTTGTTTATAATTAACATGGATCCAAGGAACATACTTTGAATTCTCTTCACCCTCCGCTTGAGTATCACAACCAAAAATAGAAATTCTTGGTTGAACATGTTCCACTTCAGCACCAAACTTTAAACAAAACCATTCAGCAAACAAGCATCATCCTTGTGCCCAATCTTGCCGCAATTGAAGCAAAACAAAGATAGTTTTTCAAATTCAAATTTCTAGAAGAATTTTCCTGAATCACCTTCAACCCAAGTACCTAACGGAAGTTGTTTATCTAATTGAATTTGCACACAAATTCTAGCATATTCTCTTCTCCCCCATTGGAATATGTTATTTTCAATCATTAATGGAATACCCACCATTTCTGCTATTCTGGTGACATTAATTTCATCCCAACAATGCAAAGGGAGATGAGGCATTCTAATCAAAATAGGAGAAGCAACCCCTTCAAAGATCCTCGTGAAAAATTAGGGGACCACTTATCAATTTCGATAATATGGCCGTTAATGTACCAAGGACCACCAGTCATTACATATTCCATAACTTCCAACGATACAAAAGAATAAAGGATTTATTCAAGACCAAGCATAGTTATATAAAACTGACCAAACAGAGTCCAATGTCTTCTTAATTTAGCACAAATAAAATTGAAAGGGATGTTCTTTCCAAACAATTTAACTGCCAAGGCTTTTTTTAGCCTCTAAGTATTTGCTAAATCACTTTTTACATGAAGTTTAATAGATGTAGAAGCATCTGTATCCAATGAATCAATAACAAAAGGTAAAATTTTAATATGCGAACGCTTAACCCACGGACAGTCACACTCAATATTATCATTTGAACAAAAAATAGGAACATTGGTAACAACATTATTAGCCTTAGTGCCAAAAGATCCATTCTTCACCATATCACAATCCCTCAAATATTTATTATTTTCAATGGCATTTCCAAAATCACCCAATGTGACTTCTCCAGGAATAATAGAATCAATAATAATTGAAATTAATCCATCAACTTTTTTACCCGAATCCACCTGGGAATTAAGTTCATTTAAATTTTTTAAATTTTAAAATCTATTAAAAAATTTTCAAATCCGACAAAGAAATTTTCACCTCATTCGATCCCAATGTACCTCCATTGATTTTTTTAAAGACCTCAATAGAGAGAGGACTCTTAAAATTTTCTTCAACCAGGACATCTTTACCTTTCCTAATCACTAGCAAAATCTTTTAGCAGATGAATCTGAAACATCCTTTATAACTAAAGGACATTAATTAAAAAGTCCTATACGAATTCCCTTAACAATGTTGTAGATGGTCATCCTTGATGGAGATCTTCATTCAATACCCCAAAAGATTTAGACAAATAGATATCAGTAGGCTTCGATGGAATGGTGGTCGTGGATGGTCGGAAGCCATCTCAGACCATAAACGCCAACACTAGAAAGCAGTAGAATTAAAATTTTTCAAAGAATGGGACTTTCTCTCTCCTTTAAAAAACATGACAAATTTTTCACCTTAACAATTAATTGTTGCTTCCAAAGATTTTTTTTGGACATTTAGGCTAATTAAGGTAGACTCACACAAACATTGCATTCACAAGACTTGAACCTAAGACCCATTTAGGATGAATCATTCAACCTAGAATACCCTTAAATTCATCCCATTTTTACATTCATTGACCTTATAACAGTGATCAATTTTAATTAACCCTTCATTAAGGGTTTAATTTCAATACATCAAAATATATCAAATAAGATTCATAAAAACATAAAATCAACTTCAATCAACTCTAAATAATATGTACAATTATTGAAAATTAAAATCCAAATTCAAAATTTATTTAAATGTAATTAATAATTAATCTAACCTTAATTTATTATTAATTAAATAAATTTATTAAAAATATAAATAAAAATTAAAAATTCATTAAAATTTTGTAAATACTCATTAAAATTTAGAAATCAATAATTCAAATTTAAATGAAATTTTTGAATAAATTTTAATTTAATTTATTAATATTTGATTAATAATTAATTAAAATTAATTAAAAATTCAAGTATTAATTATTTTTTTAATATTATAATAAAAATTAGAATCTTTTAAATTAAAATTTATTCTATTTAAAGCAAATCAATTTGATAATTTGATTGATTAAAATTTATTTATTTCAATCAAATTTGACTATTAATTTGAAATAAATGAATTTAGGTCTTTATGCCTAATTCTTGATTCCATTTGGAGGGCATTTTGGCATTTGATTTTAAAGCCTCTAATTCACCTTAATAACCCTTATGAAATGTGCATGGCTCCTTTCAGGATGGCACTAGCACATTAGATTGTGGGATCTTCAAATATTAATAATACCCCGACCTTATACACTATACTTGCTTCCATCTGGAGGGCGTGTTTATCTAATTTAAGTTCCTTCTCTATCTCTAACAAATCTTCAAAGGCTCTCATATGATCATCTATCTTTCTTAGAGGATGAATGTTTCATTTGAAAACATCAGGATTTATCAATTAATATCACTTGCACTTTGGGGGTTATTAATCTATAAATTCTTTAAAACTAAATAAACAACTTCAACATTTAAAACTTGAATAATTTAAAATATAAATGCACATCACTTAAACTTTAGTTAATTTTTGTTTATGTTTAATGAATAAACTTTAAAAATACATGCAATCTAAATTAAATTCTATAGGACCTATCAAAGCCACACAACCTCTTCCACACACTTAGATAGTTTACTATGGCAACCAACTTTAGCCTAAGTTAGGCTAATGGATTGGTTTGATTTGATTGTAAGGGTCTTTGCCTAGAGGGCACCCATGTGTGTTTGCTTACTTTCTACAAAATTTATAGGTCGTATTTAATTTCCTGTCAATGCACCAGAAAGCAGAGTGAATGAATTTAGGGTCGTGCAATTTTCTTTCATTTACTTTTCTGTATATATACAACTACTCACAATGCACTTTCATATATGCATTTTACTTTCTATCATTTACGTTCTAGCAAAGTAGAATGTTCCTATGTGATGATGCATATGAAAAGAGACATGTAAATTTAAATTCCACAGATTTTGTATATATATAAAGTTGTGCAATGTCATGAGTTGTAAAAGAGTCAAAGATAATTGCTTATACATATATATATATGTGGGGCTCCAAAAAGAAATGTCCTATTTCAAATATGATATTCTTTTTGGAATTCCACATAATTGTTGGAACTCAAATACTATAAGTAGCTATTGGTGGGAAAAAAGTTGTGTCACACCACGCAGATTTTGATTTTCTCCTATTTTGTAATCGAATACTACATTGAGAATAAAGTACAGTCTCGAGAGGCCGACATATTATTCTACAATGGATTCAATATCATAATAGGATTTTGAAAATTGATATTTCTATAATCAAACATAATTTAAAGAATAGCATATTATTTCGAAAAATAAACATGAAATTCTTAAGAATGTGTTTAAAAATAGAAATAAGCTTTTTTAAAAAAAATTATTCATTCTTTTATTTATATATAACAAAGAGAATATTATATCATCTTGTAAGACGAACATAAAATTCTTCAAGAACATCCAAAATCAAGAATGAGTTTTATAAAATTCATCATTTTTAAAATTAAATATAACAAGCAATAAATTATATTGCCTGAAAAGACAATAATAACATACTACGAGCATATTTAAGATTAGAAATGAAGTTTTTTAAAGATATCTGCATTCCCAAAGATTCTTCCCTTATTTTATATGAATAAAACAAGATTTATTTTAGTCTGGAGTTCTCAAATCCCTATAGGAGCAAGCTCCTATAGTTAATTACATCCTAGGAGGAATGCTCCTAAGAGAACTCTCGATTAAAGCAGTGATTTCATACCCTTTTGACTACAAAGTAGAAGACAAGGAACAGAAGTAAAGATTTTTCCAAGTAGAAAGCTCAATGTTGAACATTTATTAGCGAGTCAAAGGAGGAAATGTAGGAGATGCCGGATTCTGAGAAACTCAGAGGGGACCTAAGTCTACCCTATGTTGGGCTTTACATTTTAAAAGAGAAATTTTATGTTTAAGTTGACATTTTATTAGAAAGTTGGGATTATATTCCCGAAGGGCGAGGACTTAAGATCTAAAAAGAATCTGCCTCAGAACCTAAATCTAATTTGGGTACTACAAAGTAGCGACCCGAACCTAACTAATGAAGTGCAAATCTGGACTTACCCCGGCCTGGATTGGGGAGCCAGCTAACCACCTAGGCGCTTTAAAACCATGTGTCCAGTCTCTTATGAAAGATGGGTAGAGATGTTGTTTAAGTTTTAAGGAATTGGGGCTGACATCTAAGACAATTCCTAATTAGCCCCTCAACTTATGTAGGGTGATAAATGTCTAGAAATGCAATTAAAATTTTAGACTCTTTTTAGTTTGTATCTAATGCAATGCATGCTAATTGACTCGAATGCATAAAATGATAATGAAGCAGTTTAAAAATTTAGGCTTAGAAAATAGATTTTTCCCTAGAGATTGCACAACTTCCCCTTGACAGAACTGCACCCTCATAGGTCAAATGGTCTGCCAGAACCCGCAGGCGGGGAGGTGCCTAACAAGGAAGAGAAAGTATTAATATGCTTATGCTGACTCTCGGCGGTCCCGAGCTTACTTCTTAAATCGTTAGAGTTACTATGTGAACCTAAAATTTTTTTATTAAAATTACAAGTAGAAGAATTTTAAGCGTACCCTTACGAAAAAAATCTCTCCGTTTCGAATCCAGGCTAAAACAAAACACGGCATGCAAGGTCCTAAAAAAAATCTACTGCACAAACAATGTAAACAATCAATTTTAATAATCCAAATATAATGTCCAATGTCCAATGTCCATATTACACCCAGAATTTGCAGAAAAGTAAAGTGGCCGGGCACCACTGACAACAAACCCGGATTCTAATCCTAAGAATGACGCAAGTGATTTTTGAAATGGGATATACTGTTCCTTAAATCTTCATTTCTTACTCTTCTTTCTTCAATCTTCTTGTTCTGTCTTTTCTTCTTATACGAACTTCTCGGGTCCGTCGGGTTTTGGATATCCAAATGAAAAGAAACTCATCCCTAAGAGGGGTATTTTCTTTTCTATTTGGATATTGAATCATCCTAATTTGGCTTTCCAAATAAAAGAGAATAATCCTTTAAGGTATATTCTCCTTTCTTTGGATTCCAAATTGGATGTAATATCCCACTTTCAAAAAATCACTTTCACATTTATTGTATTTTTCAAACGCATTTACATTTACATTACATTTCACAGAAAGAAAAGAAAAATCTAAACCACCTGCAGGGTTATCCTAAGCAATTTATAATAAAAATCATCTCACGCAGTTATATATATATATATATATGCAATTGAATTTAAATTATTAAGCCACACTTGGCCACACTCTTCTTCATTTGGGGGGCTAAGCAGCTGAAGCACCTGTAGCATTTATTTATTATTAATTAATTAGCCCCTCTTTTCTGCCCTGAATGAGTGTGACCACCTGCAGAAAATCATATTAATAATCCAGATCGCTCCTAGCCTATGAGTAATCTAATCGTCAATCAAACCAACACAGAGTGCAATAAAATTAAATAAACAAATACACCAACATTTTACAACCAGCTTGCAATAAAACTCGAGAAAAAGCCCGTCACAGTGCAGTAAGGAAATAAACACCGGCCTAACCTAAAACTAGAGTCAGTTGTCCTAACAAACAAATCTAAGTGTGTGCAGTAGGCTGTGAGGTTTTGAAATATCCTAAGTCAATTATTGGCTAAAGCTTTCTAATTGATTGAATTCTAATTTAAAGATATTTACTAATTCTAAAGTGAGATGCCACTAAATTTTCTATGTTATAAGTTTCTATCCTAAAGTGTGCATGCTTCCTAAGTCTAGATTTTCTAAGACCCGGTCCTTAATTTTTGTCCTTAAGTGTCACTACTGTTGTATGGGATAAAAATTTGTTATTACTAACCCTTAGGACTTTGAGCGTGTGTAAAAGGGGTTTAGGGATCTAAAATAAAGCAAAAAAGTAAACCTAATTAAATTGAAGTTACTACAGGGACCTAAAAGAATGGTTCACGCATACCACATCAAGGGGCCCCTAAAGGTTCTCTAAGTTTAGAAATACTCACAGTCACCGGGGGCTATGACCCGGTGGTTTCGCCCGTAGCACCTCTACCCGGCTGGATAGAGGCGACTGACGCCTTTAGCTCCTTGTCCCTTTGTTCCCTTGACTGGTACCATTCCTCGCAGTTTATGCAAATAAAACAGGAAAAACAAGGAATTAGAAAACATATTTAATAATTAATAATAAAATAATTGAAATTTATTGAAAATAAAGACATACCTTTCTTCGGGCTTGAACACTGGCTTTGTTGCTTGACTTCTGAAACCTTTACTTTTGGAAGTATACTTTATATCTTCACATTGTTTATTTACACTTTTCCAAACTTACACAATTTTCATAAAACAAATATTTTACTTCTCATATTTACACATTTCTCTTATCCCAAAATTATACTCTACGCTTTTCTTTATCAAAATACTTTTAAACATTTTTATATCCAATGCACCTTTCAATATACATTAATTTCACCTTTCAAGTTAAACTTGGCACCCTTCCCGATACGCATATTTTACTTCTCAACATGCACTACAATCACTTATCACATACGCACAATCTCTTTTACTTCTCCAAAACACAAGCAAATCACCTTTCAATACACATTTTTTTAAAATATCTCATCACTCAAACATATATATATACCTTCCAAAAACACATTTTTACCATTCACAATATACACTCAACGCTACAAATTACCTTTTCCACATATATATTATATTTTCACAATCCATACCTTTCGTTTTCAGTTTATTTTCTAGAAAATACTTTATATGATTCTGAATGCACACATACCCTTTGCCTTTCAAAACAACATACATTTTACCCTTTCGCAACCTACATTTAACTTTCCATCCTTCTTTACACAAAACTTTTCCACCATCACACACAAGTTCGTCGCATCACCCTTTCCAAAACATACAAATTTCACCTTTCAAAACAAACTCAAGCTACTATAATAAAGAAACCATTATTGTAACATACAAATTCTCATAAATCTTTTCAATAACAATAACGAGAAAGAACAATTAATGCCATTTTACTCTCCAATGCATTTTTCCAAAATACTTTAAGAGAAATTTGTGCATGCTTGCCATTATAAAAGAAAATTCATGAATGGTTTCCAACCATCCACACACACAGAACAATGCAATCTATCTTGTATTTTCATTGTAATTGGTGATAATACAAATATAGAAAAAGAAATCTACAAAAGACCTCTCATTCATTGCTATGACACCAACACAGAATGTTAAATGAGGAAGGAAATTAGACACAAATTTCTTAAGCATTCATATTCTTTCAACAAAACTATAAACTCTAGCATGTTATGTAATGATCTTATACTTCAATTATATATATAACTATTCCAACTTTTACTGCCTCTCTTACTGTCAAGAAGAGATTATTATAAATATTGAAAAAATAATAATATGACCATTTAAAGTAAACAAAGTAAAGCAATGTAGCCATCAAATTCCTCAACTCAAAAATAATTTGTGATAAGAATAAAACTATTTAAATCAAGAAGATATGATCCATACGCTTTTGCAAATCTAACAAAAAATTGATTTACATAGAACTCATTTCAAAAGAAAGAAAATATAAATCTAAGATTTATTTTAAATAAGATATAAATAAAACAACCATTTTCTAATTTCACTCGAAGGAAATATTCAAGGCATATTTTTTTTTTTTTTTTTTTTTAAGAAACAATAGAGAGAAGCAATGGATGTGATTTGGAAAGGGTGAAGAAGGAGGAGGTGATGAGAATGAAGATGGAGAAGAGAAAAGTAAAGTAGGAAGAACAAGAAGTAATATACCTGAATTCAGTTGAAGCAAGAGGGGATCGTAGGTTGGACTTCGGCTATGGCTGAAAGCGACGGCGTCGGAGGTCGGAGAGGAAGAATGGCTCAAACCTGGGCTAGCCGTGCGAAACAGAGGGAGACGGTTTGGCCTGGAGGATTTCCTGGGCTTCGTGTGATGGGAAATAGAGAGGGGTCTCGTGCGAATTGAGAGAAGACAAAGGGGCTTTTTGTGAACTGAAAGAAGACCGAATATATGAGAGTCTTCTGTGCGTGTGTGAGAGTAACGGTGAGGGAAGGCTTCGTGAACTGAAGGGAGATCGTGGGATGGAAAAATTCTGAACTGCAGGCGTTGAGCATGCGGCCTAGAGATTTTCGGAACTGTAGAGAGAACTAAAAATTTGGTGTCTTTTGCCTAGATGGGGTCATGGGCTGGACCGATCGTTGGACATTTAAAAGCCTTAATGATGTCAGAATGTAACGATCTTTGGCTCGTTGGACTTGACTCGTCGAGCCGTTTGATTCGAGTATAAGCTCGTCAAAATCGGAGACCGTTTGGTAACCCAAATTGCGGTTTGAACCTTCCAATAGCACTTTGAGCCCTTGATTCAGACTCATTTGGGCTCGGATTGGGTTGATCTTGGTGTCGTTGGGTTTGTATTCCTGAGACGCTCAGTTCGACTGTAAGTTTGCTGAAATCGAAGTTTGGATGGTCTCCGAATTAATTTTTGAAGTTTCCAAACTTGATTTTGCTTCGATTGGTGTAGCAAATTTTGGTTCAAAAGAGTTGATTTGAGTTTATTTGGAGTTGATTTGAAATTGGATTTAATTAATTTTGATTCGAATTTAGTGATAGGCTCGAGTCAATGCTACGTCAGTGGGTGTCCACCTAAAGGAAATCCTTTGGGCGACATCTACACTAGGCTACGAAGACCTAGGTCCTAGAGTCGATTTCTAGGGAAATTAACCTCAAATAATGAGGTCAACAAATGGACCCCCAATAGGCATGATAAACTTGCCAATGTTTATCGTGCGTATTGGCGTTGACCGAAACGATCAATTTGATCCAAAATTTAACTTGAAAGTCTGAGTATATGAATTGAAGAAATTTTTGGAATTGATAGAAAATCTAGATAAAGTTGATAGAGTTTTGAGTTGATTGTTTGAAGGATTAAGATTGATTTATTGATCTGAAAGTTTATAACAATAATAATGGTTTTAACAAATAATAAATAAGAAGATTAGTATTATTCAATAAACCCAAGATATTGAAAAGTTGAATGAGGTTTGACACGAATAGGAATTTTGAATTTGATTTTGATATGATTGAAAGCTTTTTAGAAATCAAGATTAACTTCAAGAATGTCAATAGAATGAAGAGCAGATGCCGCTGGGGATGCTTATACTTCTCCTCGGAACGAAGATTAGGATGCCACTAGGGATGCTTATTCCTAACTTCAAAGATGTCAATAGGATACCGTAGGAGGACTTATACCTAAAGACGGATTTAAGATTTAACATTTAATGAAGAGAAGATGCCGCTAGGGATGCTTATACTTCTCCTCGGAATGAAGATTAGGATGCCACTAGGGATGCTTACTCCTAACTCCAAAGATGTCAATAGGATGTCGTAGGAGGACTTATACCTAAAGACGGATTTAAGATTTAACATTTTATGAAGAGACGATGCCGCTAGGGATGCTTATACTTCTCCTCGGAATGAAGATTAGGATGCCACTAGGGATGCTTACTCCTAACTCCAAAGATGTCAATAGGATGCCGTAGGAGGACTTATACCTAAAGACGGATTTAAGATTTAACATTTAATGAAGAGAAGATGCCGCTAGGGATGCTTATACTTCTCCTCGGAATGAAGATTAGGATGCCACTAGGGATGCTTACTCCTAACTCCAAAGATGTCAATAGGATGCCGTAGGAGGACTTATACCTAAAGACGGATTTAAGATTTAAGATTTAATGAAGAGAAGATGCCGCTAGGGATGTTTATACTTCTCCTCGGAATGAAGATTAGGATGCCACTAGGGATGCTTACTCCTAACTCCAAAGATGTCAATAGGATGCCGTAGGAGGACTTATACCTAAAGACGGATTTAAGATTTAAGATTTAATGAAGAGAAGATGCCGCTAGGGATGCTTATACTTCTCCTCGGAATGAAGATTAGGATGCCACTAGGGATGCTTATTCCTAACTCCAAAGATGTCAATAGGATGCCGTAGGAGGTCTTATACCTAAAGACGGATTTAAGATTTAATATTTAATGAAGAGAAGATGCCGCTAGGGATGCTTATACTTCTCCTCAAGACGAAGATTAGGATGCCACTAGGGATGCTTACTCCTAACTCCAAAGATGCCAATAGGATGCCGTAGGAGGACTCATACATAAAGACGGATTTAAGATTTAAAATTTAATGAAGAGAAGATGCCGCTAGGGATGCTTATACTTCTCCTCGGAATGAAAATTAGGATGCCACTAGGGATGCTTATTCCTAACTCCAAAGTTGTCAATAGGATGCCGTAGAAGGACTTATACCTAAAGACGGATTTAAGATTTAACATTTAATGAAGAGAAGATGCCGCTAGGGATGCTTATACTTCTCCTCGGAATGAAGATTAGGATGCCACTAGGGATGCTTATTCCTAACTCCAAAGATGTCAATTGGATGCCGTAGAAGGACTTATACCTAAAGACGGATTTAAGATTTAAAATTTAATGAAGAGATGATGCCGCTAGGGATGCTTATACTTCTCCTCGGAATGAAGATTAGGATGCCACTAGGGATGCTTACTCCTAACTCCAAAGATGTCAATAGGATGCCGTAGGAGGACTTATACCTAAAGACGAATTTAAGATTTAACATTTAATGAAGAAAAGTGATTTCTTTAAAACTCTGGATCATTTCTCTTCATCACAAATGACATTGACAAAATATAAATATTCTATTATGGGTTAAAACATTTGTATATGTCATTTTCTAGAAGAGAATGGAAAATATTTGGAAGAATTAAAATTTTGAACATTTATTGAATTGAAAATTTGTTCCCTTTTTTAATATAGATGATCCCTATAACTTACAAATATTCCACTGGGAATTTTGTTTTTATATTGGATCATCATATCTGAATAAAGGAAAGCTAATAAAAGGACAATTCTACAGTAGTATTATAGAACATCTCAATTATTTCAAATCTTGCAACCTTTCAATTTTGATTTTCAAAAGTATACAAATCACTTGGACCCAGTACAATATGTGACTTTCAAAAACTTGAGAACAACGTATATTCTGAGAAATCTGTAATTTATTGCAAAATAATCATAACAACGTCATTACACATAGTATTTTTTAAGAAAACGCCCATTGATGGGTAACATAGGACGATCACCTTTACAATCCACCAATTGGTAAGATCCTCCTTGGTAGACTTTCTCCACCACAAAAGGACCTTCCCAGGTAGGCTCAAATTTACCCCCAAACCTTCTATGAGTCAAGATAGGTCTACGTAAGACCAACACAAGCTCTCCTACTCGAAACGTTCTAGGGCGGACCAATTTATCATGTGCTTGAGCCATACGAGATTTATATAACTCGAGGTTCTGTTGAGCATGCAGTCGCTTCTCTTCTAAACCTTCGAGTTCTTCTAGTCGAAGTCGGGCGTTCTGTTCAGATGTGATACTATTATTAACTGCAACTCTTAGAGAGGGAAGCTGTACCTCTAAAGGGAGAACAGCCTCTGCCCCAAAGACTAAAGCAAACGGTGTAGACTGAGTTGGGGTTCTATATGTGGTTCGATAAGCCCACAAAGCCTCACCCAACTTTTCATGCCACTGTCGCTTATTGTCCTCTAAGATTTTCTTTAAAATTCCTACCAACGTCTTATTGAAGGCCTCTGCTAAACCATTTGCCTGTGGGTAATAGCTTGTGGAGTATCTCCAATCAATATTGTGACGTTTAACAAAGTTGTTCAGTTTGGTACTTTTGAAAGAAGGACCATTATCGGATATAATTCGACGAGGAATGCCGAATCGATATACGATATGGTCTCGAAAGAATTGGATCACGTTGTGAGTTTTGACTTCTCGTAGTGGAACAGCTTCTGCCCATTTTAAAAAGTAATCTGTTGCTTCTAGGATGAACCGGTGACCTTTAGAAGAGGGAGGATCGATAGGGCCAATGATATCCGTACCCCAACTTTCCAAAGGCCATGAAGCAATTGTTGGATGTAGGACATTAGGAGGTTGGTGTAGGACTACACCATGTACTTGGCACTGATGACAACGACGTGCAATAGACATACAGTCGTCAATCATTGAGGGCCAATAATATCCTAACCTTTTAATTTTCATCTTCATTTTAGGACCAGATTGGTGAGCACCACACAATCCAGCATGTACCTCGGTCACAATCTTTTGGGCTTCTTGTTTGTTAAGACAACGTAACCAAAATTGATCAAAAGACCGACGGTACAAAGTGTTGTTTATCAGTGTATAAGAGAGAGCCCTTCTCTTAATCTGATCTGCGGCAGATTTCTCTTGAGGGAGTTTGTTTTCTTGCAAGTAGTCAATGAAAGGTTTTCTCCAGTCAACCGTCTCATCATTAACAGCAAGAACAAACTCACCCTCAGAAGGAAAAATCTTATTAATGTATTCCAATTCTATAGGAGATAAGATTTTGTGACCTTGAACCTCTATAGAGATTGACTCTTCTTCTATACAAGCTAACTCTTTTGCAAGTTTTGCAAGGGCATCCGCCATAGAATTTCTTCCACGGGGTATCCTATACAAAGTTACATTTGGAATTTGTTCGAGAAGCTTCATAGTGTATTGATAGTACGGAAGAAGTTTAGGTTTCAAGACTTTGTAAATACCAGCAACTTGATTGATAATAAGTTGTAAATCTCCAAAGATCTTGATTTCCCTAATTTCCATTGATATTGCTAATTCTAAACCAGTTATTAGAGCTTCGTATTCAGCTTCGTTATTAGTACAAGGCTCTAATAAATGATAAGAATAACACAACAAACCTTTTTCAGGGGTTATGAAAACCAACCCGATACCGGCCTTCCCTGGGATTATTTCCTGAGATTCCTCAATCTTTTGTGAAGATGCGGCACCATCAAAATATAACTCCCAGGTATTTCCTTCCTGCTCCTCTAAACTCATAATTTGTTCATCAGGGAGATCATCATTTAGAGGGGACTAAACAGGGATCGGGTGTGCTGCTAAGAAGTCAGCTACGGCTTGACCTTTGATAGCACGTAAGGGTATAAACGTGATATCAAACTGGAGTAAGAACATTGACCATTTTGCTAAACGTCCTGACAACGTTGGATGAGTCATCAGGTATTGGAGTGGATTGACTCTAGAAATGAGATTGATTTTATGAGCTAACATGTAATGCCTTAATTTCTGGGCAGCAAAAATTAAGGCTAAACAATGTTTCTCAATAGGTGGGTAATTAGCTTCAGTCGGTAAGAGTCGTCTACTTAAGTAGTAAAGTGCGTTTTCTTTTCCTTCCTCGTTAGTTTGGGCTAACAAGGCGCCAAGGGAACTATCTAAAGCTGCGGTGTAAAGTATTAAAGGTTTTCCCGGAATAGGAGCCGCTAAGACTGGAGGTGTTAACAAATACTGTTTTATGTTTTCAAAAGCGTTTGACACTTTTCATCCCAATGAAATCGGGCATCTTTCTTACATAAAGCAGCAAATGGTTGACACCTACCAGACAAGTTAGAAATGAATCTTTGTAGATATGCCATCCTACCTTGAAGAGATCTTAATTGGGTTAGACTTTTAGGAGGTGGCATATCTAAGATGGCTTTTATTTTGGAAGGATCAATTTCTATACCTCGGTGTCTCACTACGAACCCTAAGAATTTCCCTGAAGTAACTCCGAAAGCACATTTCAAGGGGTTCATCTTTAGGTTATAGAGGCGCAACCTTTCAAAAACGATTCTCAGATCATGAAGGTGGTCTTCCCTTTGATGACTTTTGACAACCAAATCATCGATGTAACATTCCACTTGTTGGTGGATTAAATCATCAAAGATTCGGGTCATAGCTCGCTGGTAAGTTGCACCAGCATTTTTAAGTCCAAAGGGCATAACTTTGTAACAGAAGACCCCTATAGGTGTTCTGAATGCAGTAAATTTTTCATCTTCAGGAGCCATCTTGATTTGGTTATATCCGGATGAACCGTCCATAAAAGAGAAAATTTCATGCTCAGAGGCAATGTCTACCATAAGTTCTGGTATGGGTAATGGGAACTCATCTTTCGGACATGCCTTATTCAGATCCCTATAATCGATGCATACGCGAATTTGACCACTTTTCTTCTTTACTGGGATGACACTAGCCAACCAAGAGGGATATTTCTCCTCTCGAATAAAGCCTGCATCGATCAGTTTCTTAACTTCAGTTATTACTTGTTGTTCAATTTCTAAACGCATGCGTCGTGGGGCTTGTTTGACAGGAATTATGTCAGGTTGAATTTCAAGTTTGTGAACTGCTATTTCTGGAGATAATCCGGGCATTTCGTCATAACTCCAAGCGAAGCAATCCTTAAACTCTGAAAGTAACTTGACCAAGTTATTTGACTCATCCTCGTTCAATAAGGCACTTATGAACGTCGGACGTGGATTTTCTTCATTACCAAGGTTAATTTCTTTTAGTTCGTCAATAGTTGATTGGATTTCCTCCTCAAGTTCAGGAGGTGCCTCCTTAACTTGAATGTCATCCGAATCATCTAAAATTTCTAAGCAAAATTCATTAAGATTTTCAATGTCCTCTACAAAAAGATGATCAGATCCTACATTGTTAGTAATTACTAAGCAATAATCATCATCATCAAATGGACAAACAGTATTAAAGCCTAGTCCTGCTTTTGACTTTGGTTTATGAAATTCCGTATTCCAAAGACTTTCAAAGGACTGAGCTTGACGTTTAGTCCAAGTAGATGGGGTAAGACCTTGCTCAATTAAATTTTTAACACAATAAGGATACCAATCAAAAGGGAGTTCCACTATTTCATTCATAAAAGTATCATCAACATGTACATTAGTTTCAATATTTTTGCTAGAAGAAGGAATAAACTTAGCAGTTTACAATCATCTCTCAAAGCAGGTGAAACTTTAACTGCCAACCCTGTTATACTATCTTGCGATAGTGGGGTTAAAGCTAAAGTCTTCACATATCCTTTAAGTCTTTCATAGGTAGACAAATCTGAATCATCCTCTATATTTGCCTGAATTTTATCTTCATCACTGTCATTTTCCAAAGAGATCTCAAATTTTGGCCTTTTGTTACTATTTTCATCCTTCAGTACACATGATTATCATCTGAACAGATTCTAAATCGATGTGTATCGTAGGGTTTTGCTTTTAAATGTTTTCATACATTGCACTTTCATGATTTTGCCATCCTCTGCCTCTACCTCGCCCTCGTGGGTCATCCTACCACTCTTGGAGGGGGAGGAGCAGGATGCCAACGAATGCTATCTTCGGGGCAGGGATATTCTTCATCTATTTTTTCTTTTTTCTTTTTCATTTTTCTTTTCAAGTGCAATTTCATTTTGGTCAATTTAAGATCTTGGAAAGAACGTTTGTTTTTTAGGCAAATAATAGGCGGCATCTTCATAAATTCCCACTTCATGAACGAGAATGGTTGCAAATCTCCCTAATACAATGCTCAGTACCATCTCTGATGTATTTGATACACTGATGCAGGGATGAAGGAACCATCCTATATTCGTGAAGCCAAGGTCTACCTAAAAGAGCATTAAAAGATGTTGGAGCGTCTATAATAGAAACTTAGCTTCGGTTAAAAATTCTCAATCTCTAACAACAGAGTAACTGAACCCAAAGCCTCTCGCCATTTTCATTAAACCCCCGTAAGATCATCTTGTCTGAGCTGAGCTTACGGACGTTCTATCTCAAATAGGCAAGAGTTCTAGAGTCATAATATTAACTGATGCACCAGGATCTACAAGGATACGGACAATCTAAAGTTATTTAGTTTACTGTTATGTATAGTGGACGGTTGTGATCAGTCTGTCCCTAAACATAGA